>WTSP01012230.1:0-31223 GCA_025331215.1 Actenoides lindsayi
TACTTGGTGGGTGATGATGAAAGATGGTGAAGTACAATGTGTACCCCAAGGAAATTTAACTTTGGGTGAGAATACTCAATTCAAAGCTGTATATTAATTGCATAATACTAACAGTATTCAATAAGTGTCTTTCAGGATAACATCATGGTGGTGACAGGAGCTAGCTCATCAAGTGGCGTCCAGTAACCTCCAGAGATGAATCTGCAACCTGTGGACACGAACTGTGACAAATTCCATCTTCTACCCTGAGATACTGTTACAATGGATGGAAATCCACAATCATGAACTCAATGAACTTTTCTATAGAAAGAAATGATAACCTAGTGATGGGTATGACGTAAATGTATGGAATAAGGGGTGGAATGTCCTGGTTTGAGTGAGAACAGAATGTTCAGTGATTTGACTCTTCAGCTCAGTTCTTCTAACTAACTGCACTTTCTGAAGTTAGCAGCGTGTTTCCCAGGCAGTGTCTGCTTCTAGCAGTGATAACACCCCATGCTTAGTGTTACTACCAAGGGTTGGGGTGCAGACCAAGGCCACTGCTAGATCTTGTGCACCACATTGGGGGGTGCAGAAAAGTGGAAGGCCGCACCTGCAGGGAGGAGCGGACAGGACAGGTGACCCTGAACTGACCAACAAGGGATTCCATCCCATATATGGCATATTTGGCATAGAGCTAAAGGATCTGCAGGGTCTGTGGCTCTTCTCTCCTCTTGGATGGCTTTGCCAGCTTTGCTTGGCTTGGCTCAGGTCCTCTTTCAGTTCTTTCCTTGGAGCATGTGAGGAGGACTCTCCGTTCTGCCTTTGATCCTCATCTCTGTGTTCCTGAATCCGGTACCAGAATGCAGCTCCTGAACACAGCTTCCATCTGCTGCAGGGCCCAGTCTGGGACTCTCCCAGTGCTTGCTCCACAGCATCAGTGGTGACGGTGATGGAATTACTATCAGAGGGGTTGGGTTCCATACTGGTTTTGTATATATTTAATTATTATTATTCTTTTCATTTTCATTAAAACTGTTCTAGTTTCCTTTTCTAGTCACTAAGTCTCTCTCCCTTATTCCTTTTCTCTTCCCCTTTTGGGAGGTTAACAGAGAGCGTCTGTTACAGATCTAAGGGGCTGCCCTGACCCTAAACTGTGACAGTCTGTTGCAATTTACCAGGGACCTTAATTGAAAAGAAAGTTTTGATAGAATATGACTCTGGCAATCACTAACTTGAATGTGTAATTTTTTTAACTTCACTAGAACATCAATTCCTTAACTCTGTATTTTTTTCCCCGAGCTGTGAATGAGACATTAGGAAGCTTAGTGCCAATGAAATTTTAGCTAAAGTATATACTCCTGCTTGCTTCATTGAACATTTTGTACATCTCTCTGGATGCTTAGGCCCCAGGCTCGAGCTTGAGGTGAATCCACAGTCCGGTAAATGATGTGCCTGGGTCCATGCCACAAGTTTTATTTTCCCATTCTGAAGCACTGAAAACACCGGTTGTAGCACAAAGTATTCAGGTTTCAAAGTCCTTTTGATTTGGGTGTGGAGGATCCCCTGTTATCATCTGTTTCCAGGTAAGACGCATATTTTTAGCATTACTTGTGTCCATGTGTTGGACTTCAGAAAAGAAAAAATATTTTGTATGAAAACATCTGGAGGCAGATTGTGTGGACTTGTATTCCCCTGAAGGCAGAGAAGTCTTGCTGGAAGGACAAATTTGCTTCAGTTCCTAGACTGCACAAGCAGGGAAGTCATGTATACCTGGAAACTCCCATGTCATACCCAGTAATTATCAAGTGTACAAAACAAAAGTGTCATCAAACATGAGTTTACAACGTATGGACAGATGTACCTGTTGTCGGTGGGGACAAAAGCAACTCGAATTTGTAACCATTATGTTGCCCCATTCCTGTTTCAGGATTATGTTGTCTAGGCACCTGTAAATGGAAGAGAAAGAATTTATAGTCAAAATAAAACTATGTGGCTAAATGTAGGTCAGGGAAGCAGTGGGCTTTTATTACTCAGACGTGGCAGTACCTGCAGGCTTCTTTCTGAAATGAGTGTGAAGAGCATCTGCATCTCATAAGTACCACCTCGAGCAACTATAAGGGAGCAAGCTCAGCTGTGGAAGGCACGGCTTGACACAACACTGACACCTTCTTGGCAGGTCACTCCAGCAGTGAGCAATGACAGCAAGGAGCTGAATGAGCACCCTCGGAATGACAGCTGTAGTGATACAAAGTCCTTGGGAAGTAGAGAGGAAACAATACCTGCCTGGTGGTCTTACTCTGTGCCCTTCCTTGCTGTCCTCTCTTAGTGTGCTTGGCAGTGCCAGTTCTCAGCAAATTCCCCAGTGAGCTGCACATGCATGGAGAGTTTTGAAGGTGATGTCTTTCTCTCTTCTCCCTTTTAAATTTTTTTCCTCTTTTTCCTTCCTATTTTTTCTCTTTTATTCCCCTATTTTTCTTGTTTATATTTTTTTTCTCACATTATCCTCACTTTTTTCTCCTCTCTTTTACCCCTCTAATTTTCTTCTCTCTCTCACTTTTTTTTTTTGTTTGTCTGTTTGTTTGTGGTTTTTTGCATGTTGCATGTATTTCTTTCTGCTTGAACATTCCAATAGGTCTTACCGGGGGTGGAGGGGTGGCTGTGAATTTGGAAAAATTACCTCTTGGAAATCAATGACATTTTTTCCTTTCCTCAGGAGGCAGACTTTCCTTCCATAGCCTGCTACTTTTTTTCCTTTAATAAAGCACTGTTTCTAGATAAAGTAGGGATGACTTAATCCACCTGCTTCTTGGCAGAATGGTACCATAAACTACGAGCTGTTTGCTTCCCAAGGAAATAAATAAACTTGTGAGCAATTAAATTAGTCATAAAATAGACTTAAGGCAAGAGCTCTGCACTTTTGTTAAGCTTACCTGTACTTTTAGTCACTACAGATTGCAGCTACGAGAAAAAGTAACTGCAGGATTGTAGTAGTGACTAGGGAGGAGGCCTCTGATGGATGAAGCAAGATCACAAACTGCTGCAGAATTAAATTAATTCCCACATCATTTAGAAACTATTATCTTAGCGGTCAGGGCCTAATTTATTGACAGCTTGTTAGTGCATTACAGATGAAGGAGTTGTTTTAGTTACTTTTTTCCACTCTGCTGCTTCTCAGTTCTTTGCACATGTAAAAAAAATCATTGTAGAGTTTGTGAGTAGGGAATTTGTAGCAATTTTTACCCATTCTGCACAGGTAAATGCATTGGTCATTGACAATGATGGATTATATTTCTCTCCCATATTTTTCTAATAAAAGAAAACACTGAATCTTGATTAGAATCAGAGAAATAAAAGCTGAGATTATTAATAACTTTAGGGAATGCAAATAAGACAATAAATTTTTGCCATCATTGCTAGATCATAATGAAGTTCTAGGCAGACAGAGAGTCTTCTTAAAAAGATGATTTAAACCATTAGAAAAACTCAAAATCACGCAGATCATCTGGACTGGGAGCAGTGCTGTGTGGGAATGTCCATAGGGTAATTAAGAGAAGCTGAACCTCTTTCCTTCGTGGTCTTACTCTAGTTCTGTGCTCCTATGTATCTTTTGGAGGCAAATACTAATTATAACTGTGTGATTTAATAACATACCTTGGAGGTGCAGTACTTTTATCACCTTATCCTAAACCAAAATGAAATGCCAAAATACTAATGGGAAAAAAAATAAAATTGACAGAAACTCCTTAATTTATCAGCATCTTCCTTCATATCTCCCTATTATGCACCACTTTAATTAATCAAGTGTTATTTAAATGTAGATTCTGGCTATTTCCAACTCTGGTTTGTCTATATCAGAGTTGGAGTATAAAGGTATGGTGGTAATGCATATTGATAGATGTAATGATTGACTGAAAGACCTGGTTTGTACAAGCGTATGCTGTCTCTTCCTCAGCTGGCTGATGCACTAATGGCAAGGAGCACAGCCTACCATTTAACTCAACATACTTGCTGACATTGTTACGTTAGACTTTTCAGGCAGGTTGTTGGTGTGTAGGTGTATCTCAGTATATGCATCACTATAGATGCCTATGACATGCTTTTGTCCCAGTCTAGAAAGGGACGTTGTCCCTCCAGTTAAGAAGAGGAAGGAGCAGAGGCTGCTCATCTGATATTCCCTGTTGTAAGCAACAACTGCAAGGACACGGGGAACAGAATTTGTTCTGGCTCCCATTGCTTTCCTGACCAGACTGCCTGGCTCAGTTCCTGAAGAAAGGAGCAAAGCTGTATGTTCCCCCTCCTAAGAACAAGAGGTGTAGCAGCTCAGTTGTTACTCATTTGTAGGTCTCCAGGGAGAGCACAGTTCCTGGCTTCCTCTTGCTCAAATTACAAGGTTGCCCTTCATTCCTGAGACCCAAGAAAATAGCTCGACTTACATGTGGTAAAAGTGAACTTGTAAAATAAGTTGGTTTTGAAAGGGCGGTGAAAAAAACAGTATTTGCATTGGCTACTCTTGATGTTGCTACTGCATTTGAAGCAGCTGGAACGTCCTGTAGGTTTCCTCAACAGTCCCAGGGCTCCTCATGCACAGTTTAAATGTGAAGGGATCCAGGCAATAGATTCACTTCTTTTGAACTTGCCCTGCTCTCTGAGGGCACTAAAACAGGCAAATGAGCCCAGCCAGCTGACTGCAGCAGTTCATTTTCCACAGAGCTACACAGAGACTCACTCCCTGCATTGCTGCGCCGTGGCCAATGGCAGCAGAGGGGGAAGAGAATGCAGGGAGGGAACAGAGGCTTAAGCAAAGCATACTTGGCAAGAAGAAATTGTAGGTACAGGTGATCTGGGAAAGAGTTCCCTGTTAAAGTCTTTCTGACTGCTACATATGCTTGCACACACTCAGTCTTAAAAAAAAAAAAAAAGGCAGGTAACTGTATGAGCAATGACTGTGTCACTTTCTGCTGCTCTTGCAATAGGAAATAGAGGCATTAGGAAGATCTAGGTTTACTTCTGGTTCTGCCATAAACTTCAATTTATTACTGGGGAAAAGGTGTTTAAGATTCAGTTTTCTCTGAAGAGAAAAGTGGGGATAGGGGGAGAGAAAGATGACTCATCCCATCCGGTAAGGACTGTGGGAATATTGGCTATTACTGTGGAGTACATTATTTTACTATTTCATTTTTTTTACTGTGTTTGCCTCATGTGAGCAGAATATTTTCTTCCTGTGGAGCTGAACAGAATAAAAAAGATGAAGAGAAACTGTTCCTACTTTGGTCCCTATTTGTGACCTTTTGCAGCATCCTTTGCTCCTGAAGCTCTGAAAAGGCAGTGGGACACCTGCCTTTCTGTTGACGCACACACATCTGCGATGGAGGATCCAGGTGAGTTAATACACAATTTGGGAATGGTAATACCACTGCTGTGGTACCACTTTTACCCGTTGACCATGTATTTTATACTGAGAAGGACGTGTAGTCTGGAGAAAACTGGGATGGAAAAGTGGAGCCCTTACTCGCAGTCTCTTCTCCGCTCCCTTTATCTGAAATGATAATCAGTGCTTTGCAGTCTGCACATAATCAAGGTTACAAATGTTCAATTTTTAACTCTTTAACTTCAATTTTTTTAAGATTTTGAGGCTGATAACGTCTTTGTCTTAATGCTAACAGTCAGAAGCACTGAACAGCTCAATTCCTTTGTGTGAATTCAAACAGATAGGACCTCCTTTTTTTTTTCCTTCCCTTTCCTTCCAGATGCAGTCCTAAAAGGGTAAAATCTCATTAGGGCATTGAAGTGTTTCTTTCTGTAAACTGCAGAAAATCTAGAATTCTGTCAGGAAAAGTTAAAAAAAAAGTAATAAATACCCCAATATTAGGTAGAAAGAATCAACCAAATACATTCTATGGAAAGGGTTGTATTTTCATTACGTTTCACAGGTCTTATCAAGGGCTGCAAATCTGCATACATGAAGTCAAGAGCACAGTGCTGATTTATGCATCCTGAAAATCTGCTTGCTAGGTCGCTTTTGCCAGTGTCTTTCTATGTAGAGCTGTAAGGATTTGAGGTTGTAAGGATTTGAGGTTGTAAGGATATCTAAAATGCACTACCCATCCCTCTATCAAGAACTTCGAAACATTTTTGGTGGTGTAGTTCACTGAACAGTCAGTTCTTGCTTCTGCCATCCGGCTGGTGATTGCCATAACATCTCTCGTTTAAAATTTCTAAACAAAGTATGGGGCAACCCTTGCCAATTCCCCTCAGCAATGCGGCAACTCTATTCTTATCTAAACCAGCTAACAAAGGTGCTTTGCTTCATTTCAAGGGCACATAGTGATTACTGAGATCTGTTTCCTTCAGTCTTTCTGCATATAGCTTCCTCTTCCTTTCAAAACTGGAAACTTGGAGGCCTCTAAGGTGGAAATCCTCTACAGATACTGATTTTTAGCTCACAGCTCCAATTGTTGCTTCTGGGTGCTCAAGCATTCTGTGTAACCTCTCACATTCGACATTGCAAGCTGTTTAGGAGGAGGGAAAACCCACAAAGCTGTGTTACAGAAAGAATGCTTATTATCAGTCTCCCCTTATTTCCACTTGCCAGTTTTCTTCCAGGCTGCTGGACCTACATTTAAACTAAAGCGAAATATATCTAAGCATAGCTGGGTTCTTTTCATAGTAAAAAGACATTTTTCTGCAGGAGGGATGGGGTTGCTAGAGACATGGAGCATAGCCTGTTGATCCAAGCCAACATTTGTGGATATTACTTACTTTAGACTGATTATGGTTTCAGCAGAAACCCCTCTTAGGAAACCACACAGTGTGCAGATAATTGGAAACAGAACCTGGCACAAGCATCTTCAAAAGTTTAGCACTGGGCTTTGAATCTGTAAATAGAAAAGGCCTCTGGCTTTGCAGTTAAATGGTGGTTCCCCCAGTAAATTTCTTGAAGAAAACAGAGACCTTATTGTTTTCACTCGCTCCATATAGTTTTCTTTTTCTTTGTTTCTGTCTTAGATCTAAGAAAACTCCAGGATTGCTCCTTTAATTAAGGGACAGTAGATAAAGATTTGTCTGCATTGCAATGTTTTTGTTGACACACAAAGCTAAGCCTACAGGCTCTGTTTTTCCTCTACCTTTTTATTTCATTTGGAGAAATAAGATACTTTCATATGACTTTTTTTTTTTTTTTTTTTTAAGATTATAATATCCCTTGTTTTAAAGGACATCTTCCCTGCCTTGGAGTTTGTATCTAGGCAGTCTACAGGAGCAAGACACTTCTCTTTTTGTTGTATTCACTAGTGGTTTTATGGGCAGAGCACCCATGGTAATGACTTACATCATTAATTTCACTTCAGTGTCTGTTGTTAAGTAACTGGTATTTCAGTAATTTCCTTAGACTCTGTGTCACTTCTCCATCTTACACTGTTCTTCTCTTTTCTGCTTCTACCCAACTCATCCTACAACTCTTCAAAGAGCCAGATGTAAGCAGTTGTAAGCAGCTACATTTTCAAGAGAAATTATTTCTAAAGTATTATTTTGCAATATGTCGCATGGACAGCTTCCCAGCTAAAGAAAGGTTCAGTTGATTCACCCTGCAAAATGTGGCTTTTCAAAATTGTCTGTGGCTAAACTCCTACTCATTCAGCATCTCCTAGGTGACAGAGACTGCACGTACTCTAAGATATTTTAAAATAAAATATCCCATGGTTACAATCACTGGTTGAATTAAGATGATGATATCAGGGTTTGGTATCTAGCCCAGAGAGCTCCAAGAGATGCTGGGATTGCGCATACTGTGCTTGCTAATGCAGCTCAAAGACATCTGTGTGAAACAGAATTTAAAGTGCTGGTGGCAGTATATTAAGTTAGGTTGTCTGTCTGACCATTGCAGGTGTCAGTGCAACTGTATTTGAGACAGGAAAAAGGAGGGGGGAAATTACTCAAAAATATCCCAGGATAAAGAAACAGGTTTTTTGAGTCTTTTGATGAATGCTCCTCCAACTGTTAAAAAATCAAGTTCTTCCAGAAGGAAATGACTTATTAGAGAAGGAAAAAACCTTATTGCCATACTGCTAGTAGGTGGCATATAAATCTTAATGAAGCAAGCAATAGTAAAGCAAAAGACAGCCAAGATGTGCATAAACATGTGAACTCGTGGGTTGGATGACAAATAATGAAGTGATACTGGCTGTGCAGAGGTGCTGAGACAGGGAGGAGGGATAACGATCTCTTGCTGTAGATGAGACGTGACTGGAGCATAAGCATCGAGGGAAGATAAGAACTGTGCTCAGACTTGTCAAGATTTGTTCCCACAGACAGCCTTCAGTTTCCTTTGCCAGCATTGCTAATTGCTGGTCTACTAATTTCAAGCATAAACAGAGCAGAGCCTTGAGAGTGACAGATGCAGGGTTTACAGGCTGTGAGAGCTTTGCTCAGCTCCTGCTCAAATGCCGCCTCCAGGTCATGTATTTGGTGTGACCTGTGACCTACTGTGCTTCCTTGAAATCAGTTATTGCATCAGAAGAAAACACGTTTGTATGTTGTGGTTTCAGATCAGGATATGGAGGAAAGACCAAAGTGCTTACAAAAAGGTAAATGGTTTGGTTTCCACCATTTTGAAGATTTGAAAGTTTTTGTTATTTTGAATGCCTGGGCAAAACAGCATTGAGTGTTATCCGTTGCAGGCTTAATCTGAATTTGGAAACACTGATGGCATAACATGCAGTCAGTTAGAAGCTGTGTGGGAGGAGGGTGTCAAACCTGTCCTGTCTCTTCCACCGGTCTACCCAAAGTTCTTAAATCCAGAGCTGAAGCAAGTTGCCAGGTACCCCTGCTGCCACCAGGAAGATTTCTCCAGCAGCCTGTGGTGAGCAGAGGGAGGGGCTGGGAGCTGTAGTATGCTCTTCTCCTGCTTCTTATTCCTCATGGCTTCATTTAACTGCCTAGAGTGGTGCTGCCATCAGCTTCCACGGCAGCAGCAGTAGGCAGGGGAGGCTGAGGGCAGCAGGCAGGGAGACGGAGTAGGTTGTAGTAGCAGAAGCTGTGGGGACTTTTTCAGTTGCATGGTAAAAGAGGGACTCATGACCCTTCTTACAGCTCTAAATCCTAATTACAGGGTGGTGGAAACCTCTGATGACAAGCCTACTGTCCCTCCACTGTTTCCACTCTCTGGGCTATATTTGAAGTATATCAGCTTTCATAGTTATGCCAAGAGCACCCAGTTATACAGGAGGCTGTAGTTCCCTGCTGCATGAGAAAACCCTGACACCCTGACCACCTCCCAACCACCTTCATCTCTCCCACCTTTCTTCATGGCAAAGTCATAACCCTTATTAAATACATACTAGATGGTGTTGTCCTTCTTAGGAGAACCCTAATGCTTCTTATTGGTATGTCTGGGTTTTAACTTGGCTGGACCCATGCTTTATACCAGGTTCCTGGAACGTATTGATGATAACTTCCTTCTCCAAGTGACAGAGGAGACAGTGAGGAGAGGCAGTTTGCTGGACCTTGTTCTCCCCAAAAGGGAGGACCTGGTGGAGAATGTGAAACTCAAGGGCAGCCTTGGCTGCAGTGACCACGAAATGGTGGTGTTCAAGATCCTTAGGGCACTGGGGAAGGCACACAGCAAGCTTGCTAGGTTGGTGATGAAAGGAAGACTAGGGAAAATGTGGGCCCTCTCTAGAAGGAAATGGGAGACCTGTTTACCCAGAACATGGAGAGGGATGAGGTACTCAGTGAGTGTTTTGCCTCAGTCTTCATTGGCAAATGCAAAGGCAGAGACTGGAAGAATGAAGAATCACCCACCATAGGACACAATAAGGTTAATAAGGTCCACTAAGAAACCGAAAGGTGTACAAGTCCATGGAACCTGATGAGATACATACATGGGTTTTCAGGGAACCGGTAGATGAAGTGGATAAGCCACTATCCATAATATTTGGGAAGTCATGGCAGTCTTGTGAAGTTCCCCCTGACTGGAAAAGGGGAAACATAACCCTCATTTTTAAAAGGGGAAAAAGAAAGACCCGGGGAATTACAGACCAATCAGTCTCACCTCTGTGCCCAGCAAGATCATGGAGCAGATCCTCCTGGAGACTATGCTAAGGCACATTGGAAACAAGGAGGTAAATGTTTACAAAAATGGCTTCACTAAGGGAAAATCATGCCTGACAAATTGCAATAGGGTTACAGAATTGGTGGATAAGGAAAGAGGAACTGACGTAGTCCACCTGGACTTGTGCAAAGCGTTTGACGTTGTTCTACACAACATCCTTCTCTCTAAATTAGAGAGACATGGATTTGACAGGCAGAAAACTTGATTGATAAGGAATTGGCTGGATAGCTGCACTCAAAGAGTTGTGGTCAAGTGCTCGGTGTCTGAATGGACACCAGGGATGAGTGGTTTTCCTCAGGTGTTGGTATTGGGACTGATGTTGTTTAATGTCTTTGTTGATGACATGGACAGTGGGATTGAGAGCAACTTTATCAGGTTTGCCGATGACACACACCATATGGTTGACAAGCTGGAGGGAAGGGATGCCATTCAAAGGGACCTTGACAGGCTTGAGAGATTGACCTGTGTAAACCTCATAAAGTTCAACAAGGCCAAGTGCAAGGTCTGGCACCTGGGTTGGGGCAATCCCAAGCACAAATCTAGGCTGAGTGCTGAGCAGACCTGCAGAGAAGGACTTAGGGGTATTGATGGATGAAAAACTGAATATGAGCTGGCAATGTGCACTCGCAGCTCAGAAAGTGAATCTCATCCTGGACTGCTTCAAAAGAAGAGTGTCCAGAGGGTCAAGGGAGGTGATTCTCCCCCTTTATTCCGTTCTCCTGAGATGCCAACTAAAGTACTGCAGTCAGCTTTAGGGCCCCCAATGTAAGAAGGACATGGATCTGTTGGAGTGACTCCAGAGGATGGCCACGAAGATGATCAGAGGGCTGGAACACTTCTACTACAAGGACAGGCTGAGAGACCTGGGGTTGTTCAGCCTGGAGAAGAGAAGGCTCCAAGGACACCTTATAGAAACCTTTCAGTACCTAAAGGGAGCCTACCAGAAAGCTGTAGAGGGACTTTTTACAAGGGCGTTAAATGATAGGACGAGGGGTAATGGTTTTAAACTGAAAGAGGGCAGATTTAGATTAAATGTTAGAAAGAAATTCTTTACTGTGAGGGCAGTGAGGCACTGGGACAGGTTACCCAGAGATGTTGTGGATTCTCTCTCCCTGGAAGTGTTCAAGGCCAGGTTGGATGGGGCTTTGAACAGCCTGATCTAGTGGAAGGTGTCCCTTTCCATGGCAGGGAGGTTAGAACTAGATGATCTTTAAGATCTCTTCCAACCCAAACCATTCTATGCTTATATGATTATATGATTTATATGGAGGCAACATGGATATGGTGTGGTGGATCTCTGAAGCACTGTGGTCTTCATACGTGTGACAGCTGTTTGCAAGAATGGCCTGGTGTAGATGGAGTGAGTTAAACTGGAAGAAGGTTGCTGTGCTTGTGTAATCAGTTCTGGTAAGGGGAAAAAACTCAGTGCTGTACAGGAATGCATGTCCCTCTTTTTCCAATTACTACTCTCCAAACTAGACTATATAGTTATTTCCCTGTTATGGTCCATCATATGTTTCATTACTTGATGCTATATATAGCAGTTTGCAGAGGGAAGATTGAAAAAGGCCTCTGGGAAAACTTCTGGATTGCTGGCTGTATCAAGAGGATGTGGTGATAAGAGTTCACATCTTCCAGGGCAGACAAAAGGGATGAAATTATTTTCCCCTCATTTACATCAAAGTTGCTTCTGACACACAGGACGAATCTCACTTCCTGCATTTTGTGCAGATCCTGACACAAAAAGGACGTTCTGAGAGGTCTAGTTGAATGAGAGCTTGTATGTGTGATAGACCTAGGTGGTGGCCTTGGATGACACATGAAAATAAAGTAAATGTGGAGCTGTATAACAGTGTTGCTTTTTTTTTTTTTTAATCAGTTGTGCCCAAGGGAGCATTTAGGTTCTTGGGGAACTTAGACTCAGTCTGAAATGTGGTGGAGATAAGTAGTTTGATTGTGCCAGGATTAAAGGCCGATGAATTAGTTTCGTAGAATTGTAGAATCATGTAGGTTGGAAAAGACCCTTAAGATCATCATGATGATTGGTATGCTTATAGGTGTGGCAGAAGTGGGATTTGTCCCAAATCTGGTCTCTGGAACAGAAGTGCTCCAGCTCACTGGGATTTACAGTGCAGATTCATCCCTTGTATTACCTGCTGAAAATGATGAATTGAAATGTGAGACAGCCTCTGTCCCTTTAAAATCTGTGGCAGTTGTGCTGCCATACCCTTTCTTAATAGTGTTGTCAATAAGACTTCCCCTAGTGCTTTATTTTAAGAAGTTTAAAGACACATTGTCCTAGACTCTCCAAGCTGAAGGCAGTCTCATCCTCTCTTGTCACAACAGTGTGATGATGCTGAAAGATATAGGGCATGACAGACAGGACACAAGAAGGTGCTGGACACTGCAGTTCACTGCAGACAGGTTCAGACTCTGATCCCTGCTCTTAGTGTTGTTCAGTTGTTTATGCAGCAGAATTTTAATGCAAAATGCTCGAGGGCTCCAGTGTCAGGGGTGAAAACCAACATGGTTGGTTCTTGCTCAGATGTAGGCGGTGATGTCTCTTGCCATCTCTCTGATCTCCTAGGTTTACATTCCTCTCAGCAGAGAAGCCCAGTTGCTGCTGTACCTCTGTCTTCCTTGACAAGTGAAGTCAAAATGCAGCAATAACACAGTGAGGTGTGCAGGATTACACTTATATTTGACATTGCCATGTGAGTTTTACTTTAATTCAGCTTTAATTTACTTCAATTCCAGCTTTAATTCACTCCAGCTTCCCCGCTGACTACTGCAAGTTCCTCTGGCAACCCGTACTGGTTCAGCAGTGTGGCAAATCAAGTTCATCATTGAAAGCTTGGTGCAATGACTGAAGCAGCAGCTGTATGTATTATTTTCTTACACAGTTCTCAGGCCTCTCCTCTGCTGTGTCCTTTCACAGCAGTTTCTCTCGCTGTGCTGGGTTTGCAGTGACGATACCACTAATCTCCCAGGCTGGACTTCTGCATGGAAGATGCTTCCTCCTTGCTGACAACTTGCCTGGGAGGATTTTTTGTGCTGTGCACCTTGGGGAAAAAAGTAGAAAAAACTCAGGAGATATAAATGTTGCCCTTCCTCCTTTGTCTGTGTGTGAGAGTGTGGGATTTTGTCTTTGCTGCCACACAATAGAGCCTTTCTCTCCGCCCCTCCCCAGGCTGAGTTTCGTCACTGTTCCCACTGTTCTTCTCTCTGGATACCATTCAAGGGACAAATTGGGGTAACTAAATGTCCTCTGCTGTTCAAAGGGGTCATTGCAGCTTACATAAAATACACTGTTTAAAACCATAACCAATTCATCAAAGTCATTATTCTGTGTAACACTTCCTTTTTTCCTGCATTTGAATAGCTTTAAAATCTTTAGAGAGTGTTGTATAGTACTGTACATGTGCATTAGTTTCCTTGCTAAACATGGATAAAATATACCCTCAAACTTTAACTAGAATAGCTGCTGCATCAGCAGACTCTTGTGCTTAGCTTAACTGTTTGTACTAACATAGTCTTTTTGGTGAAACGCTGTACCCAGGTGAGTCAATGGAAAATATGGTGTTTTTTACCTTAGTAGGGTTGAATTTCACCCATGGGGATTCAGTGGGATTATTTTGTGTGGAAGCTAAATATATGTCAGTACCACATTGGTGCCATGTTTGCCAATATGCACAGAAAGAAATAGCTCAAGAAGAAAAATCTCATTTAATGACTGGTTGAGATATTAAAAATATGTCTTTTCTGGAGGACTTTGACATAACAGGTTAGAAGTGGGTGAATTGCCTTGACTTTACCTTTCTTCTCTTTCAAAATGGCTTTGAAAATGTGTAGGAAATTGCAGGACAAATTTGGACAAGCTGACTGCAGTGCTATCAAGGGGAGGCAGCACAGAGGTGGTAAATAGTAAATATAGAAGAAGTAGAAAGCGCACTAACAAGAGGATGTGAAGTCCCTTAACCAGAGAGTCTAGTATATTCAAAACTGTAGCAAACAGTGTGAACATTTTGGTAGATGCAGATCTTGCTTTTGCTACCCCAGGCTGTGACTACAGCCATGCAATTTTCAGGGAGACACCCCTGAGACTGCTTTTCCTCACACATGGCAATCCAGGTGGGCATCAAGTAACTCATATGCTCCATGATCTATTGGGCTTTGCAGGTGCCTGAAGTGAGCTCAGGCTGTTGACTTGCACATGCTATTCCTCTGAAAGCCTTCAAAGTTTGAGTTTTCTTCCCTGAGATCACCAGAACAAAGTTTTTTATTTCCTGGACATAATGAAAGGTGTTTTCTTCATCCCATTCCCCGACTGTTTAGGCTATGTGATACTTGAAGTAAGCTTTATTATTATTTTTTTTTAAAATTTGTAATGCCATATAATCTATTTCATGTCAACTTCCTGGACGACATCCTGGGCAGCTTATATATGCCTGCTTTAACAATTTTGTCTGTCTCAAGTTTGTCTCTGTCTTGTAGTAACAAGCATGCCTGTTTCCTCCTGTTTCCTTTTCAGATTTTACCTTCTGTGTCAACCTCACAGAGGCTGCATCTGTCTTTTTTCCCATATGCCATGACTGGCAATAAAAATGAACTTCATGACAGCAAGGAGGAGTTTGCTCTCCAGGACTGTTTTGTCACACTAAGTGTCACAGCATGCATCTTCTTTGGGGGATGGAGTCATGCAGTGAATGTAGTGCAAAAAAGTAAGGGGTCTGAAGTGAAGCATGAAAACCGTGGACTAAAAAGTGGAATAAAACCCAGGGCATTTCCCTCTCAACTTAAGCTAAAGTCACAAACGGCACAAAACGCTGCTCTTATGGATGAGAAATTAAATGTGAAATGGAGGTAGGGAGCAGCTGGCCAAGCTGCAGAATCCCCCCAAGTCCCTTGAGGTGATATTGGAAGGCAAAGGATATTGGGTGACAGACTGTTCTGGTTCTGTTATGTACCTAAGAGAAATTTGCCATTGAAGAAAAAGCCTGAACAACGGCATTATTTGTAAAATGGGTATTAATTGCACTCTTCTTCTTGGCAAGGGTGAGACCAGCTGAAATACTGCACCTACTTTCAAGCATTGTCCTTGACTGGAAAGTGTGGACTCACTGGTGAGAATTCAGAGGGCAGCAAAGGGAACATGAAATTTAGGAAACAAAGAAAGTTTCAGAACACTGGGTATATTTAATCTAGAAATTGGAACTCTGAATGGGGAACATGAGAAGTCTTTCATAATGTAAAAGGGCACTATTAGAGATAATGATCAGTTATTTGCTTTGTTCATTTAGGAAGTGCAGGAAGAAATCAGATTAAATATTGCTTACTCTACAGTTAAAAAGATTCTGTCTGGATACTATGAAAAGTTTGAGGTAGCAGTATTCCTATGAATCCACCTAAGGATGCACAACTGTCTCATTTTTTAAATAATTTATTAATAAAAATCTCAGTGTCTGAAATGTGCTTTAGATACACTTACTCTGTATTTTGTAAGTTCTTGAAGTGTCTTCAGGTCAGGCAGGACTACTGAGTAATTTCTGGATAAATTGAACAAAGATGCCATGTTTCTAAGAATATATGTTTCTAATTATCTTAAGAGCACTGTTGGAGAGCTTATGGTCTCAACCATTCACATCTAATTCTCATATTGAGCTTTGGAGAGAGCTAAGCATCCTAAAGTCTAATAAAGCACAGGAGAATCATAGAATCATAGAATGGTAGAGGTTGGAAGGGACCTTTGGAGAACATCAAGTCCAACTCCCCTGCCAGAGCAGGATGACCTGGGGCAGGCCACACAGGAACAGATCCAGGCAGGTTTTGAAAGTCTCCGGAGAAGGAGAATCCACAACCTCCCTGGGCAGCCTGTTCCAGTGCTCTGTCAGCCTCACAGGAAAGAATTTTCTGCTCCTGTTGAGGTGGAACTTCCTGTGTACCAGTTTGTGACTGTTGCCCCTCATCCTATTACAGGACACCACTGAAAAAAGACTGGCCCCTTCTACTTGACACCCACCCTTCATATATTTATAAACATTATTAAGATCCCCTCTCAGTTTTCTTCAGGCTAAACAGTCCCAGGGCTCTCAGCCTTTCCTCATAAGAGAGATGTTCCAGTCCCTTAATTATCTTTGTAGCTCTCCATTGGACTCATTGGTATTTCCTTGTCCTTCTGGAGGAGATCAGAACTGGACACAGTACTCCAGATGTGGCGTCACTACTGCAGAGTAGAGGGGGAGGAGAACTTCCCTCTACCTGCTAGACACTCTATTCTTTATGCACCCCAGGATACCATTGGTCTTCCTGGCCACAAAGGCACATTGCTGTCCCATGGATAATTTATTGTCCACCAGGACGCCAAGATCCTTCTCCACGGAGCTGCTTTCCAGCAGGTCTACCCCATATCTGTACTGGTGCATGGTGTTATTCCTCCCCAGATACAGGACTCTACACTTAGCCTTGTTTAACTTCATTACTTTTACCTTTGCCTAGCTGTCCAGTCTGTTCAGATCTCACTGAGCCTTCTGGTGCGTCAGTCACTCCTCCCAGTTTTGTACCATCACAAACTTGCTGGAGGTACACTCTGTTCCTTCACCCAGGTCATTGATAAAGATGCTGAATAAGACTGTACCCCGTACTGGCCCCTGGGGAACACCACTAGTTATAGGGCACCAACTGGACTCTGCATTGCTGATCACAACCCTCTGATCTCTATTGTTCTACCAGTTCTCAATCCATCTCACCATCCCCTCTTCTAACCCACACTTCCTGCACTTACCCACAAGGATGTTATGGGAAGCAGTATCAAAAGACTTGCTGAAGTCAAGGTAGACAACATCCACTGCTCTCCCTGCATCTACCCATTCAGTCACACCATCATAGAAGGCTATCAAATTAGTCAGACATGACTTTCCTTTAGTGAATCCATACTGACTACTATTGATAACCTTCTGTTCTTCCACGTGCTGAGATATGATCTCTAGAATGAGCAGCTCCATCACCTGCCTAGGGCTGGAGGTGAGGCTGTCTGGTCTGTAATTTCCAGGGTCTTCCTTCTTGCCCTTTTTGAAGACTGGAGTGACATTGGCTTTCCTCTGCTCCTCAGGCACCTCACCTGTTCTCCATGATCTTTGAAAAATAATGGAGAGTGGTAGAGTGACAACATCAGCCAGCTCCCTCAGCACTTGTGGGTGCAGCTTATCAGGGCCCATGAATTTGTGTGTGTTCAGTTCACACAAGTGATTTCTAACCTAATCCTCATCAACCAGTGGGGAGTCTTCCTCCCGTCAGGCTTTCTCTCTTACTTCCAGGGTCAGGGAATCCTGAGGGCTGGTCTTAGCAGTGAAGACTGAAGCAAAGAAGGCATTCAGTAACTCCACTTCCTCTGTTCTCTGCATCCTCTGTCACCAGGTCTCCCACCCTCATTTAGCAGTGGGCCCATATTCTTCCTGTTGCCATTGAAGTATTTGAAGAAGCACTTGTTGTTCTTTTTTACTTCCTTTACCAGAGTTAATTCAAAGAGGGCCTTGACCTTGCATGTTTCATCCCTAGAATCCCTGACAGTGTTCCTATAATTCTCACGAGAGACCAGTCCCTTTTTTCATCTGCTGTGATCTTCATTCTTCCACCTGAGTATTTTCTAGAAGCTCCTTGCCTATCCATGCTGGTCTCCTGCCTCCTCTACTTGATTTTTCACTCAAAAGAATGCACCTATCTTGAGTTTGGAGAAAGTGATGTTTCAATATCAACCAGCTCTCTTGGGGCCCCCTACTTTCTAGAGTCTTAACCCAAGGTATTCCTCCAAGCAGGTCTTTGAAGAGGACAAATTAACCTTCCTGAAGTCCAGGGTCACAATCCTACATATTGCCTTGCTTCTTCCTGGTATGATACTAAACTCTACCATGTCATGATCACCACTGCCAAGTCTACACCCAACCATCATGTTCCCAACAAGACCTTCTTTGTTTGTTAATACAAGGTCCAGCAGCACACCTCTCCTTGTTGGCTCTTCTACCACCTGTATCAGAAAGTTATCATCAGTGCACTTCAAGAGCCTTCTAGACTGAGTATGTCTCACTGTGTGGCCTTTCTAACAAATATCAGGGTGACTGAAGTCGCTCATGAGCACCAGGGCATGTGATCTTGAGGCTACTTTCAGCTGCCTGTAGAAGGTCTTATTGAGATCTTCTTCCTGGTTTGGTTGTCTGTAGTAGACACCCACAAAGGTTTTGCCTAAACTAAAGTAACTGAAGTAATTATCCTCAAATAGGATAACATAAAAATGGAAAATGACTGACTGGTTAAATGATTAATGAGAAGAATGTGAATGTCTGAAGATGCTGTGGGGAGAAGGAATAGTTACCAGCATGTGATAAAGCAACCTCAGCAAAGTGAAGCATTCAGATAACAAAGGAATATCTTTCTGACATAGAGCTGTAAGAGAGCCATGTGAAAGTGGGAGAGTGGGCAGATTAAAGCAGTGGCAGATGAAGTGTAGGAAACAGCAAAGAAAAGCTGAAACATACATGAGGATGAAGTAATAGATGTCCTTCCCCCTTCCTTAAATTACTGGATGTGAGGTGAGTCTGGTTAGAAGGAGCTGTAAAGGAAACACAAAGCATTCTTCAGTCTGGACCTGCCTTGCACAGATCATGAGTAAGACTTTGTGTCTGTCATCAGACACTGGCTCTCCCCATGCCTGCCTGTTCAGAAGCACTTTCCTACTGTGATCACTGCAAATGCTCACTGGTATCTGTAGCTCATGTTCCCTTCTCCTGTGCCAGCCTGTGTAGACATAGAAAAGTCTTGTCTGTTTTGGTTTCTTTGCTCCAGACGAATCCTGAATTTGCACTCTAATGATTCCACTCCTTCATTTTAATTTTGTCAATGCTCTTATGACAAGTTGTTCTCCCCTGCTTCAATTACAGATGTTCAAGATTGCTGGTGACCTTGCCGTTACTATACGCAAGCTGCTTCACCTCCATTCTACTCCTTTGGAGCATACCTCTCAATCCAACCTAACCCAAACGCCAATATTGCTTGGTGGTTTTTCATTTTCAGCCAGTGCTCCATTTTTAAATCTAATAGGTTCTGGGCTTACCAGCTATATATATGTTCTAATAAAATGATCAGGGTTATGGCTGGGATGTCTGATCCCTAGAACTACTGGCATGGCCATGTTTATACTATAAAGCTATCTTAACCCATGCAACAGGAGGACCACAGCTAGAATTCCATTGGAAATAATGCCTTGCTCAGGCTGAATCCTGCCAGTACTCAGGAATTTTTGGGGAAAGTACCATGTGTCCTAGTCCAAAAGGGTGCCAAGGACCACTCAAACACTGTAACAGTACTGATGACTAAATTACCTTGCTTGAGAATCTCCTGCTAGGTTAATGAGTAGCCAAAGTGTTCTGCCTTCAGAAGTTGCTCTTGGAGAAGCCTGATGCTCCAGGGTCTGATCCAGGCAGACATAAAAAGGGTAACAATGCAGCCAACCTCGGCTAGGCTGTTGCCCATTTTGGCATCATCAAGTCTAGGTTGTCTTCATCTAGCATGGCTGGTGCCCTTCACCACACTTGCTGCTGTGCAGAGCTGATATGAACAAATAGTTTTCCTGCAAGCTTGTAAACATCAGAAGCTTGAATTTTTTTTTGTAGGAACAGAAACAGATCATAGAGTTAACAGAAGTTTGTATGGGGCAGTTTGTGGCATTCTCTAACAATAATGTGACTAACTGTTCCTGGAATAATTAACTTCAAGGATCAAAGTTTATGTTTGTCTCTCCTACATGAGATTTACCATGTTAATGAACTCCCACCCTGCATTTTCCAAACTTTGAAACAAAGTTTTGAAGTTTTTGCTTTTACACTTAAGTTAAAAATGGAAATTTTGTCACTTCAGCAGTGGGAGGCTCCCAGGAAAGGATCAAATGGTTTCAGATAGAATGTTGCCTTACAAATCTGATGAATCTTAGCAAAAAGCTCATGTTTTTACTCAGAAGACTACTGCATGTGTTGCTAAACACAAAGCTAAGAAAATAGATCTCTGAAAAGTAAATGCAGGGGCCATTTTGCCCACCTCTAAAGACCTCTGCAAATTTGACTTACCTTATGAGGACAAATTTTAGACATTTACTTCAGAATGGGATGAATTATATTTGTGAAGTGGCTTTCTCCACTGGCAGTAAAGATAGCCCATGGTAATGAGTTCAGGTACAAATGTGGAGATATATATAACATATAATATATATAAAAATAGCAGTTTACATTCACATTATAGGAAAGATAGTAAGTCATCAGCTGAAGATCAGCTTTGAATGAATTAAATGAAGAACAGTTGCGGGTCAAAATAAATACAAATCAGAATGATGTCCTGGATCAGTGGTTATGGCTCTAGCTGTGAAGTGCAGAGATTATTGTATCTTGACCTCTTCTCTTATTTTTTTTGGGGAAGATCAACATTATCTGTAGGCATGGATTTATGAAGTAGAAACTGAACAGGGAAGCTGATACAATTCTGTGAGAGGATGAGTGCCCTGAAAACCAAGCCATAGCTGAAAGGTCTCCAAGGACAATTGCTTGTTTGAAACGTATTTTCCTGAGGGATGTTTGCATTGCTGTTGTCTGGACCAACAGGCAGGAACTACATGATGCTGCTTTTATCACATCATTTTGCCCATGTCCTCCCCTGTGGGTAAGTGAAGCTGTAGTTCTATGTAACCAGACACAGTCCACGCAAATCTTCTGAATTTTATTAGTAGAATACCAATTATTTTTTTTAACCTAATTACCTAAATTTTTTTTTTTTAAAGATGTTGTGTTTTAAGGATTGGGTAGCCAAGAATTCGGAGGGGTAGAGAGTCTGCTTTCTTTCTGGTGTAGGTGCTAGTGCAATTCAAGTTCCCTTATGAATTAAGTTCCAAATACCGTTCGAGGTCTTAAAGACGTTTGTAGTTGTTATATTTCAGACCACTTTTTGCCCTTACTATATTCTCTGGAAAGACAGCTTCTCGGGGTGAACCTGGCGTTGTGAGCTGAGAATTTCTTGCCTTCGGGCTCCATCTAGTGGCTGATGGCTTGCACTGACCAGCACCAAGAGCAACTTTGTGTTGCTGTAACAAATAAAAAGCAGTAAAAGCAGCTGATACGAAGATTCTCTGCAGAGCTTCATAATCGCAAACAACGTCATTGTGCATTCATTCTTCTGTTGTATTTTGTTTCTATGTCTCTCTATATAGACAATGTTACTTTGCATTAGGTGCCAAAGAGTTTTCATAACATAGCAGGAGGCTGCAATCATAAAAAACCCAAACCAAAACTAGAGAAAAGTTAAAAAGAGAGAAAGAGAAAGAGGAAAGGAACAGAAAGGAAAGGAAAGGAGTGGAAAGGAAAGGAGCGGAAAGGAGCGGAAAGGAGCAGAAAGGAAAGGAAAGGAGCGGAAAGGAGCGGAAAGGAAAGGAAAGGAAAGGAAAGGAAAGGAAAGGAAAGGAAAGGAAGGGAAAAGAAAGGAAAGGAAAGGGGAAAAGGAAAAGGAGAAAAAATAAAATAATTCCTTCTGCACCCCTTCATCTCTTGCACTGTTTAAAAGAATGGATGTATTATTTCACTGAGTATGCTGCAGATATTGGTAAATGATTCAAAGATATTAGTATTACTCTGTGAAGTATCCATAAGTTAAGAGCCTTATTAGGTAACCTGGAAATTAGGAAGCATTCTAGGAGCACTATAGGGTCTGTCAGAGCCAAATATATAAAATCTGTATTTTGCCTTGACAGAACTGCTTATATACCAGACTGCTAAAATGGTAACCATGTTCAGACATGATCTGATTGTTGTACATAAATATTAGGAAAAGACTTGAGAAATGGAAAAAGGTTTTATGGATATATACAAGTTATTTTAGAAATTACATTTTTCTAGTCCATCTGTCGAATGAATTTAGCGAGCTGAATTTGGATTTCACTGGCACTTAAGCCATTCAGTGTAACCCAAGGGAGCAAGATGGATAACTAGACAGAACATATGGCCCTAGCTGTCTAAAATTTTGCTTTTTTACAAAAAAATACAAAGTAAAAGAAAGAAGGAAATAGCTAAACTATCTGTTAAGGATTAAGGTGTTTACTCTGGCAAATGTGTTTTACAGAACTTGTTGTTTTCGAGTGTCTGTAACCATACATAGCTTGCAGTCTTTCAATTTAAAATGAGCCCCGATGAAAGCACTTTCTGAAGAATTTCTGCACTATCTTTATCTTCAGGGAGGATCATAAAAGATGGAGATCCATTATTCCTGACTTTGTGTAACAGGGTTATTTTGCAATTAGTTATTTCAAAAAGGATAGGATGATTATTTTCATTAAGCTGCATAATGGGGTTGTTTAAAAACACTGCATGAAACTCCCAAGATAGAGATGCTGGAAGACAAATGGGAGTCTGGCTAAAATAAAAAGAGCATTGTTGGGAAAGAAGCCTTTTTAAACTTTGACTGTTGAACCATGATCTTTTACTTCTCTTTGACTTAGCTCTCTTTTTTTTTTAACTCTTTCTTTTTTTTTCTTTTTTTCTTTTTTTCTTTTTTTCTTTTTTTCTTTTTTTCTTTTTTTCCTTTTTTTTTTTTTTTTTTAAAAGTGATCTAGTAGTTTCTAGAAGGCTTTCCATGCCTTGAAAATATGACTCTTCAGTTTCCTGTTTATAAAGGAGGAAGAGTTTTAGTGACAGAATATGTTAGTCTATGTTTTTGTGTAAAAGAGTGACTGACAAATGATGACCAATTTGTCCTCTTTTTCTTATTGACATCATATCCATTTGTATGGATATGATACCCCCACCTGGAGTACTGTATCCAGCTCTGGAGTCCCCAGCACAAGAAGGACATGGATCTGTTGGCGAGGGTCCAGATGAAAGCCACAAAGATGATCAGAGGGCTGAAGCACCTCTCCTGTGAGGACAGTCTGAGGGAATTGGGTCTGTTCAGCCTCTAGAGGGTGAAGTCTCTGGGATGACTTTATTGCAGCCTTCCAGTATCTGGAGGGGGCCTACAAGAAAGCTGGGGAGGGACTTTTTATAAGGCCATGTGGTGACATGACAAGAGGCAACAGTTTTAAATTAGAGCAGGGTAGATTTAGATTAGACATTAGGAAGAAATTCTTTCCTATGAAAGTGGTGAGTCACTGGAACAGGTTGCCCAGGGAAGTTGTGGATGCCTCATCCCTGAAAGTGTTTAAGACCAGGCTGGATGAGACTTTGAGCAACCTTCTCTAGTGGGAGGTGTCCCTACCAATGGCAGGGGTGTTGGAACTAGATGATCTTTAAAGTCCCTCCCAACTCAAGCTATTCTGTGATTCTATTATTATTTTCTATTGTTTTTCGGACTCTTATTTTGTTCTTTGGCTTCCAACATCCCTTTTGCAGCACACTTACAGTTCTCTCTTTTTTGATAGCCTGTGTTGATTTTACACTGTCTCAGGAGATGTGCAGAGAGTGGACTAGAACTGTAACTGCAAATCCTAGAGAAACTCTAAATTCACTCCTTGTGTGGAGAAGCTCTAATTTTATGGGGTTTTTGTTTTGTTTGGGTTTTTTTTTCCATTGTGTTTCCCACCCTATAGGGGTGAAAATAGTTTCTGAAATAAATGATCCTGGAAAAAAAAAAAGACTTTCAGAATAAATGAACTGAAGCACAGTGCTGGAGTTATGGCAGCTGGAATGGTCCCATAAGACCCATTACACTGACCAACATTTGTCCTGAATCAGCTCCTCAGGAAAGGCATGAAGGGCTGACAGAGGTGAATACTGATGAGGATTTCAGGAAATAAATCTTATTTGTGAAAGAAACATTGTATCACAGCTATATTCCACTCCAGTCTAGACAGAAAACCTGGGGTTTTTGACATGTGATATTTGAGTTTCAGGAAAAGTTCTTGATCTGAAGCAGTACTGATACTTGTGATAAATGGAAGTCCTTTCCTTGCTCATATTGAGGGTCAAGTACCAGGCTTGGGTTCCTGTATGTTCTCCTAGTTAAGCTATTTTCGTTTGATAATCTGACTGTTTGAATTTTAGAGAGACTGTTCACAGTGTCAAAAGTAGTAATTTAGAAAAGGAAGATTAAATCCCTTTTTTAATCCATACAGAAGTTGATAACAAAGGGGAGTGAGTTAATATCAAGGTGGAGCAGCAGAGGTGCTCCCAAACATGATGGGGCTGAGGGGAGGGGATAGGCAGATGCAGGACCGAGTGCTAAATCTTGAGCTGCATGGCTGAGGGCTATGGCTGTCTCCTCTTGCAGCTCAGAGAGCAGGCTGTCTCTGAAAATACCTTTAGATAATGGTCTAATACTTCATGGCAGGAAGGGTCTTTTGGCCTTGGGCTTAGGCTTGGAGAACCAGTATCAGTAACAGCTACAAGGCTGATAGAAGCAGCCTCACATCCAGCTGCTCACCTGGTATTTGCCTGCCCTTTCTGTCTGCTCCTCAAACTACTCCTCAGAAGCCTTTCCCAACATTTCCACGTCCACAGATGTACTTATCTGGAGGTAATTTCTGTTGAATGTAAACTAATATTTTCTACACTATAAATATGATATGTAATTTGAAATTTGATATTTATCACATATATTGCAGCAGGAAGTTTAAAATTTGGCAATACTGAAATAATAGCTCACTGAAAGTTGTCAATTTGAAACTGGAGTTTATGAGTCATAATATATTGTAGAAGGTAAATGAGGCTTTGAAAGAAAATCGGCTGGCTTAACAGGCCAATTGTCTAAGTGCAAATAAGCTATCATGGAAACCCTGCTCTGTTATTTGGGATTCCTTACTCACAAAAAGCTGTAGTCTGTGTTATAAGTAAGACAATAGACATTTCCTGATGAATGCAGTTTCGCTGATGGCCAACACTATGCAATCTGTTTGAAGAGAAGTCAGAGGCATAGAAGAGGCTTTCACCAACTTTCCTTCCTAAATGTAATTTTGGAGTTAATAAGATCCTCCTCTTACCCTGTCCATGGTCTCATTTCAGCCCCTCAGAGCCATCAGTCCCTGCCTCAGTGATGCAGCAGCAGTGCTGACCTTCAGCTCACCACAGCCCTGGGCATCACTGATAAGTGCCTGTTTCTATCTTCTTCACACCATCCCCTCGGGTGTTTATACACATTCAATTGATCCTCTGAGATTTCTCTTCTCCAGGCTGGACACTCAAGTACTTTCATCCTCTCCTGGTATGTCAGTTGCTCTAATCCTGTCATCATGATGGTATTTGAGTGTAAATGCTTATGTATAAATGCTCAGACATTGGAATGGACTGCCCAGGGATGTGGAGGAGTTACCGTCCCTGGATATGTTTAAAGAAAGGCTGGATGTGGCACTTAGTGCCATGGTCTAGCCGAAGTGGTGGTGTTGGATCATAGGCCGGACTTGATGATCTCAGAGGTCTTTTCCAGCCTCAGTAATTCTGTGATTCTGTACGCAAATTTTCATATTGTACAATTAACCCAAGGATGGTAAGTTAAATGCTAATGAGTAGTCTTGTGGATGGTGACCAAAATTATAAAGTCATGCAACTCCCTTGAATGTTTAAAGAAATCTGAGGTGATTCTGAATATTATTAAGTTTAAACACCTTGCATAGACAGTTCCATCTTTGGACAGCTACTGTTTATATTTGTTGATCTTTGGTGTTGATCTTTAACTGTAATGTATCTATCCAGAAAGTTGTCATTGTAGTTGGGTCCTCTTCTGATCTCTTTTATATACAGTCTGATTTATCTTTGCTCCTTACTTGGTTGCTGTTCCCTAGTCTTTTCTTTCAACAGATTACATTGACCAAGCAAATGTTCATTAACTTTTGGAATGCAAATCAATTCTTTGATCTTTTCCTCTTTAAGATCCCTGGTGTATATTTTATAAGTGTTGTCTTATCATAAGAATGACTTTATTAGACCAAGCCTAGGGGTATATTTAGTGTCTTCTTCCCATCTATGGCAAATAGCAGGTCCCTAGGAAGGACTTAAAGAACAAAGCAAATGTATGTACTGTGCTGCTTCCCAGAGTAGTTTCCACCCTATTACCCAATTTCAGGTCAAGCTATCTATGAGAGGAATATAATACCTTTGCAGCTGTGAGTTCAGAAGGGCTGAATGTGGAGGGCTGCTTTCAGCACCAGCATTAGCCCACCATATTCCAGGTGCCTGTGAGGTCCATCAGTAGGAAGTGCAATTACCTGTAGAGATCCCCATCAGAAGACTGATGTATGGCATGATCAGTTATGCTGGTAAGTTATACATAACCCTGCTTGTTCTCTGTCTTTATGAATGGTGAGATGGTAGCATTTTCTTCCTGGCTGTCCTCTCATTTCCTGGGTTGACACTTATAATGAGACATCTGGACATCTCCCTTTTCTTTCTTCTTGAGAATTATTAAGGGGGGGCTGGGAGGAGGACAAATAGTAAAAAGTAATAATGAACAAGACACGCAGAAAATGAGAAGTCTGAGTACTGAGCGAGACGCTCTATATAGCTAGGGACTGGAACTTTGGTGGACTACTTCCATGTAGTTCTCATGAGGCACAATTGTTTCCCAAGGCATGAGACATACCAGGAAATTGCTGCATACTTCCATTGGAAAGGGAGTGACACTGCACATGTGTCCTTTCTGCTAGTAGGGAGATACACGCATAGTGGTTTGTTCTCTTTTCAGTGTCATATTTTTTAAAAATTGGAAATGAAGGCAGTATTTCTGTTCCAGATATATCATGCATGAGTTAACGTATGTGCTTCATCAAAGATCCACAGAAATCCAGACATCATTTTTTTGTTGCTCATCTAATTCACCAAGACCAAAACAGAGCTCTTACTTTCCCTTCCACATGACTCTGTGTGCTGCCTCCTTTCACAATTCCTGTGAAGACATGACCTTCCAAGCTGTCAGGCAGCCTCTCAACCAGCAGTTATTACAATCAGCATCTTTACACCATTATACTTATTCTACCTAGGATTAAGCAGGAAAAAACATCTGCAAAGTACATTTGTCTTTCTATACACACACAGCTGAAGTTCAAGTTGAAGCTTTTATATCACAGTACAGGAATGCAATGCAGGTTGCTCAGTTAGTATTTCCGAGAAAGCTTCTGAAAACATCACAATCCTAAAGTGTCCTTTTGACAAAGTTCCTCTTTCTTCAAGCTTCCTCTTTCTAGTAGATTCACTTTTTCTGATTTACTACTGCAAACTCTTTCTTCCACTGCTTAATGTTTATCATGACCTCTGTCTATCCCTCATCTCTGACCGATTATCCAAAGGTCAACAAATAATGCCAACCTCCTCATTGCCTACTTCTAATATTTTTTAAGCAATTGCTTTCTTTTCTTCCATGTATGGAAAATGACAATCATAAACAATCCAAAATCAGACTTGTTTTAATTCTTTGGTCCTTTCTACCTTATTCAAAGTAGTCCTGACTGCTTTTTGCTAACGGGCTGCAGAAGCATGATTTGGTCAGAAACAGATACCCTTTCTATCAGTTGTAGTGGGAAGGTGAAGTGTGAGGGTTAGTGTGTGAGAACCTTAAGAGAAAGAAAATCTGTTGTTGTTTTGGTTTTTTTTGTTTGTTTTTTTAAACTGAGAAGCCAGCAAGAACTACTGGGCAAAAGATAATGCTAGGCAAATTTTAACTTGAGAAAAAAAATGGGTAATTTTTCTACACTAAATATGATTAAGAGTTGGAGGGAAGTAAAAGAAATAGGGAAGAATTAATCCCTGGATATGTCCAAATGAAGACAGATTTCTTTTTATAGAGCAAGTGCTTCAGCCAGATGGTGTTTTGCCCATATGTTTAATCAATTGCATGATGTCACCACTCAGAAGTAGCAAACATAGCTGAATAGACTGTGAGGTATAAATAAGATGATCATCATGATTCTTCCAGCCTCAAACTTTGTTTCCAGTCAGGAGTTCCCACGCACTGGAAACTCCAAGTAGCTGATTTCAGTCCCTTTGTCTGGGAGAAGGCAACAATCTGTCACTCTCTGAGGTGTCTTAAGCAATCCTAATGGTTGCTGTGTTGTGGTGATATTGCAATGTTATGGTGTTGCTGTTGTTGTCCTGTCGTAAATGCCCAGACATCTCGACGACTGCACTCAGCTCAAGATTTTTTTCTCTCCTGCGCTGCTGTAGTATTTGTGTCACTTGGGGAACACTGCCAGTGAATGGGATTGGGTACAAGTGTAACCAGACAGGCCACTGAGGCAGGGAGGGAGGACAGCTGTCCTAGGCCTTCAAAGCTTTACATTCTGTGCTGCTCTGATCTGATCTGGGTCTCCAGATACTTATTAAGCTGGAAGAAAGCCTTCTTTGGTTTTGCAGATCTCTGAACCTGCCTACCTATTATTTAGGCTATGTTACAGGAGAATCTAGAGCAGTACCTAATGCTGCTGTCTTGCAATAGAAATTTAGAATAAAAGAAACAGGCTCTGTACTGACCATGGCGGGAGGGGGGGGGGGGGGGGGAAAAACGGGTTTCTCAAGCTTTCTGTGTATTGGGAATGCAAAACTTCCCCAGATTAAAATTAAAAATAATGGAAAAACTGCTTGATTCAGATAGTAATAAGGTAGGAATCAAAATGTATATATTTATATCTGTAAAAGTTTCTCAGTCAGTGATGTAAATATAACCTTGAGATAAAAATACAGTTGCAGAGGAATACTCAGTAAGACCAGCAACTGAGACAAGGCACAGGCTAGGTGACTCGTGGAGAAAAATAAAAAGGGCAAAATATGAATAATTTGTCTAAGATGAATTTGAATAGGAAGAGTGTTTATGTGGGGAATCCTACAGTCATTATTTGGGTAAAAGCACTCTTTGAAATCAAACGAATCTAACTTCTGACTGGTTTTGTGACAACTGAATGCCAAAGAATAAGACTAAATAATCAGTTAAATGGCATGGACAAAGAATTTGGCAAAACCTCCCCATCAGGAACACTTCCAGCTGTATAATAACTGAGAAGCAGCAGCAGTAACAGAGAGAACTTGTGACCTCCAAATATAGCTTAATCTGAAGCACCAGAATATGGACCATGGAGAAAAACAGTAGTTAGAGGCTGGGATGGAATAATCAAGTAGGACTCTTCAGTCTGTTTTCTGTAGTGAAATGTTGCTTTGCTTTTTATGCATTATGGCATTGCTCTTGAATTCCTGGAGAAGAAACTACAGAGCAGTTGGAGAAGGATCAGTGTGACTCACTGGCACTTCTGCAAAACAGTGGTTTCTTCCTTTGTTGTTACTAAAATGTCAAATGCTATCTATGAAAACAGTGTAAATCTGGGGCCTGCCTGGGACCAAGAGCCTTAGCACACTTCTCATTGTACCTGCCCATGGTGAACTCTATCCTTTTGGTTATAACAAGCACAGAATCAAAGAAATCCAGTAGTACTGAGGAACAGGAATTAAAGGGTATGGCTGCTATCTTTCCTAGAGAAAACCATGCCTGGGCTTCATTTCCAGTAGTTCTTGCCTGTTTACAGTGAAACCTGGTCAGACTTCCACTGTATTGTTCCTTCAGGCTGTTGTGGATGTGAGTCATTTAGCTCTGAAACCAGACAATATAATTTTTCTAACATGAGTTACCTATTTCCAGGAATATACTAGTCTCATTACTCTAGAGCACATTTATGATCATTTGTAAGTCAGATAGTGTGTCATGTGTGGCATGGGCCATATGCAGCATAGCTACATGCTTTCAATGGCATGAACTGATGGGTATGCCACACAAAGTTCAATAACCTTGACTAGTGGGATATGCTTGAACTTGATACCGTTTGACACTTTCACGACAGCTCTTGTATTGGACTCATTGTGCAGGTGATTTCCCATGTGATCTGTTATGTATTCCTTTCCTTCTCCTTTTTCCCTGTGAAACAGGGACAGATAATTTCCATGTTATCTGTGTGAGGATATGTGGAGTGTGAGAAAGTTTTTTTCTGTGACATTATTTGACTGAGGACTGTGTCAAATGGGGTGATAAGGAAAAGGGGAGAGCCAAACACACAGACACATGAAACCTGGCTGAGTAGTGATAACAAAGTCAATAAACATAAACAAACCTCGTGAGTGGTGTTAATTATTAAGGATAGTGGAGTGTGAGAATGCTTATTCCAGCAAGGTGATCTGATTGAGAGCACCTGAAATCAAGATGATAAGAAAAGGTGAAGGCAACAAACAGAGACACAGACCTGACAAACAATGATGGAGACTATGAGAAGAAACAAAACCTTGTCAATCACACTAATTGATGGGGTATTTCAGAAAAGCTAACCTGGACTTTGCAGTTGGTAAGGTTATGAATGTAGTGGGTTAAGACCTTGAATGCTGGACCAGAAGAGTAGGCAGATCTGTGCAAAGTGATAAAGAAATGTTTAGGGGACTGAATCGGGGAGGGGGGAGGAACAAAGAAAGGAACAGACAGAAAGGAGTATAAAAGGGGCTGGTTGTGTTAAAACAGGGCTGGTTAGTACGCTTGTCTGACTGAGCTCTGCACCTAAGCACCACAGTCTGTCCTGTCTTCTTTAAAGCTTTCTTAACTATCTCTCTATGTCATCTCACTCTTTGTTCCATGTGCGTGAGTGCTGTATGGACTGAGTGCCACTTACTGGGGGGTCTGACATGAGTGGACTGGGTGCCAGGTATTGGAGTCTGATTGGAGGTATAGGTGCCCGTACATGTTGGTACTGGGGGGTGGATCAGCAGGTGTGGGGTGCATGTGGGATGACTGTACGCATCTGTTTGCAGCAGGCACTCACCTAGACCAGAGACAGGGTTGATGAGACAGCAGAATGTGCTTGTGAACCTGGAAAGCGCTGTGTGTGCCTGCATTAGTGATGTTCAGTCTCTGACAGCACAAAAGGAAGGGATGGGACCAGAGGCAATGGGCACAAACTGAAACACAGGAGGTTCTGAACATCAGTAATCTTCTTTACAGAGGGTGACCAAGCAGTGGCACAGGTTGTCCAGAGGGTGAGTACCTTAGTGTTGGAGACGGCGGGAGAAAAGCAGCACTCAATGTGAGTGATCAGGCGATTCTCGTTTATTAGAGATCAGAAGGATGCTTTTATACAGTCATCTTATCAATGGGCACACTT
>WTSP01012231.1:0-33388 GCA_025331215.1 Actenoides lindsayi
CCCCCCCGTGTCCCCCCCCCCCCCCGGCCGCGAAGAAACATTTGGAAAAGCGGCAAGTTCTCGAGTGCAGTCTGGCAGAGAAGATGTAGCGATGAATGGCTAGAAAGCAGTTGGTTGTTGGCGCATCCCGGAGGAAGCGCTAAAATGACAACTTTAATGCTCTAGTTTCGCTCTGTATGACCCCCCTACTGTGATATTGCCAGTTGGCTTTAATACAAAAGCAGGAAAGATTTGAGTATAAACATTCAGAGCTGCCAATTAAATATATAAATCGGTATGGGAAGTTTTCGGGCTTTTACAAGCCATAAAAAGCGTTTTAAGACTATTGAAGCAGAGCCTGTTAAAATTCTCTTTTTTTTTGTTTATTGTTGAATATCTTCTCCACTGGACTCGGTAAGAAACAAACTTTTTTTATAGCTTCTAAGTGCTCTAGCCAATACAGGATTATATTTACTGACCTTTTATGCTAACAAAAATAAATGGTACTTTGTACTCTTCCACTGTTACAGTCTAATTATAGTTATTTGCACTGTAATGCTCTTGCTCACCCAAAGTTTTTGCGCAGGTCTTGAAATTCTGATGCAGGGCTTGTATCAACGGGTCCAGCAGCACTGCTAAATATACTACTTGCCAGAGAGTAGGGAAACGAAATTTGGGTGTTCCTTTTAATCATAAGTGAATACATAGAGCTGTGCTTGGAGTTAGCTGCCCGATTCCCACTCTTTTACTTTTTCTCCCTGAACATTAACAGGCTTAATGTAGGGGAATAAGGGAAAAGAAATAGAAACGTTGTAGATGTATTACAATATATGCAATACACAGCTCTATATGTTATACATGAAACATTATATTTTAGAATATCTATAAACCCTAGATATATTTTAAGTATTTTAAAAGAATTTGTATATAGATCCACTTTTGCTCTGTTTCACTTGGAAGTCGTTCAGAGAAATTCTGGGTTTGGATTACTGAAGTTGAGAGAGGCTCTGTTTATTTTGTCTCAACTTCTAAATAACGTGCAGTGTAATAAATACAGAATAATTTCTTTTATACAGTTTGGTCTGTATGGGGTACTTTTCTCAGCAGATTTTGTCCGCAGAAACTATAAATAAAACACATGGTCCACATGAAAGGCTTGGCAGCTATACTGCTTTTCTTTAAAAATCTAAATCAATGAAACAAACAGAAGCACCCTACTTGAATATTCAGTTGAAAACTTAATCTGGCATCTTCACATCAGTGTCTTCCCGGTGAAGGATTCAAGTGACCCCATTACCAGTGAGAATGATGAGTCACTGGAACACACTGCTAAGGGAAGACTTGCTTTTGCCAGGCACAAGCTAGCAGAGGCTATTCAAAGGCCAGACAGGTGGTGATCTCTCACCTAAATCTTGGAGGAGGTCAGAATAAATTATCTGATGACTCCTTTTTAGGTTTTTATATGTGAAGTTACTGCATGCTCAACTATTAATGTCTTTAGAAACTTGCTTACTAGCTGTTTGTTGTTTTTAAATAGGCCTAAAAATTCTGGCAGGTGCAAGTTCAAATCCCGTGGTTGTCGCTGGCTTGACTGATAAAAATAGATGTGAAAAGTATAATAGTTATGAAACCAATTGTATACACACAAGCTGCCATAAGGTTTAACAAGTTAAGCAAAATAAAATCAAATACAACATTACTGTAAGAAAAATCTTTAAGAGCTGGTTTTGTAACTTTTCTTTTTAGAGAGTAGATCTAAGAGAGAAGTGAAGTGTTCCATATGAATACAGAGTGTGGCAAGTCATAGTTCTTACAGCTGTACTTGAAAATTTTAATTTTAATCTTTGGCTTGTTGTGGAGCCAAGTAGTCCATTTTGGACACTGCAGAATACTGTCAGGCATGAAATGGTTTTCTGTTGATTTCATGACCAAGAGGAATTTTGTTCAAGTCTCTCCAGTGAAGATGGCACATAAGCTGGTAAATTCAATATCATTATCCCATAGACCTCATGGCTTTCAGCAGTGATTCTAAAGGCAAATAGCTTAGTAACATTATAAAAATCTGAAATACTGTTCAAAACCATATCAGTACTTAAGGGACTCATATTACTTTATCTCCCTATTTCGGGATATGAAACAATCTTTTAAGTCCACATAAATACCATTATGCTGTCTAAACCTTAACCTCTGCCAAGTTTTTAAATGATATAGATCTCGGGGCACGAGAGGCAACTTTGAACCCAAAGATGGATTGGGTTGATGGAATGGTCCAACTCGGACTAGTAGTCTGAGCCTGGACAGATTTTTAATGATTTTTATTTTTTTCTTTCTTCCCATGACATGGAGAACTATAAAATGGTGCTTTTTTTCATCTTTCTGCCCTGTATCCTGGACAGGTCCGTGAGGAAATCAAAGATTTGAACATTCTATGTGGTCTGATAGCTATTTCTTTCTGGGGCTAGTGCTCTCTTGCCTGGTAGGTTAATCAACAAATATTTAGGCATGAGCAACTACGCTGCTAGTGCTTTTGCAGCTTTGTGTCTGGAGCTAGCTGGTAGAATGCATTGTATGACTGGTCTAAGATGCAGGCTTGGCAGCACCCAGTGTCAGCGTGGCACTCCTCTAAACCTGCCTTTGTTATGCTTGGTGTTTTGTTTTCATTTTTTTTCTGTAGAAAAATTACTCTGAAATATGGTGGAATCCTGAGTGTGCAACTTCCTTCTTTGCCATTAATAAATAGTATCATTAATAAAACGTACTGCCTGTGTCAGAGTCTAATGTGAATTCCTGTTGGTTTGTCTTATATTCAGGATAATGAGTTTCTTTTTGTAGGCTATATATATAAAATAATATATTTTATCCTATGAGAATACATCTAATTTATCATTTAGATTAGATAAAGTTTTTTTAAAGAATTATTACAGAGATAGTATCAGCAAACTAATCCCCTTTCTTCTAATTAGTACTTTGTTGCTCTTATTAATAAAAGCAAAGTTGCTAAAGTCACTTTGAACAAATACATATTTTAAAAAATATTTTAAATATATTTCAGTTGCAGTGCTCTAACCAAGTGAAAAGAGTTTGCATGTTTGTGTATGAAAATACTTGATGAGTGGTTTTTGAGATAAAACCCCAAATACATCACAGCTTTTTTGTAACTTACTTCATATGTGGTATTTTGCACATATTTTTAGCATATCACTTATGACCTTGCAGAATAGTTGTTCCACCTGGTACACTACATGTCTAAACACCAAGGCAAATACATGGGGAATGAATAGCAGTGGAAGATCACAACACACAAGCTTTAAAAGTATTCTGCCCAGCCCCAATCTGATCGATTAGATGTATGTGACTGGAATATAAATATAAGGTATACATCAGTAGCTGGAGAAGAATCAATGAAAGTGTGATATTTGCCAATTAAAAATCTCTCAACCATCCAATGTCTTTTGGACAAGACTGAGCAGAACATACTGCGTTGCTGAGGTGTGTAAATTCATAAAACTAGTCTTTTATATTAACAAAGAGAATGCATAAATCGGAGGTGCATTCTGCAGGAGTGCCAAGATGTTGGCCTACATAGGATAGAAGATGACAGAACAGCAGAATAAACCCCACAAGTGTCTCAAAAAGCTTAGAATTTAGCATGTAAAGCTTGACTGGGGGCAAATATAAGGAAGAAAAACTGGTCTCAACCTCTTTGAGGAGTAATGCAATAGTTCCAAACGCTTTAATTGAAGGGAAAATTAGTAATCGAAAAAGGAACTTTGCTCTCTATTGATCTCATTGATGTAAACACAAGAAATTTACAGAAAATGGGAAACTGTTGCTGAAAATGCACACAAAGTGCACGGAGATGCATTAACAAAACTGGGACAGTCAAATGCATAATGAAGTGTAGCTCAAAGGGATATTGGTAGAAAGCAAGAAAGAAAAGATCCACAGATTAATGGATTAACAGATAATGCTGAGGTGATTGGAGTGTACTATGAGATGGTTAGTCCAGCCAGTGTTGTTAATAGCCATCATAAAAGCATCAACAGTACCCTCCCAGACTAGGGGAGGGGAAAAAAAAAACCCTGTAGGTTGCTTGGATAAGCAACAAATTTTCAATCTGGTAGGGCCTGATGAAGCTCATTCTGAGGTGCTTGTAAAAACCAAACTGGCTGAAGCAATCTGATGCAGCAGAGAGCAACCTCAAAATAGTAGACTCAGGAAGAATAATGGTGCGTACCTCTTTATTATGGGCTAAGCAAAGGAAACTGGTGGATTTTAACTATAGCTCAAAGAGAAAATGCTGGAGCTGTGGCGAAACACATTTTTAGTGCCTAGAAAAAGAAATTGAGCAACAGCCAAACCAGATTGACCCAGTATAAATGACTTTAAATCCAGCATTTCTACTTCTTCTGTGATGGAGTAACAGGCTTTGTGGTGCAGAGAGATGCTATAATGTTAATATACTGATATACTGGAGTCTTCAATATTCACATGGTATTCTCATTAACAGGTTAGGGAAGCATGAACTAGAAACTATGGTGCAGAGAGTAAAATTAGCTGGAAAACCATCCCCGGAAGGCAGGCAAGGTCAGGTAGCAAGTACTTGTTACAGATTCTACAAGGTTCTGCCCAGCACGGTCTTGATTAACAAAGTTTTTGTGCTTGTTGAATTGTAGACTACAAGCTGGGAAGGGAGAGTAAGAATACTGGAGAGCAGCTGTAGAATTTAAAATTATGTTAGTAGTTAATAGAGCTTGTATCATCTCTTCTAGACATAGCATTTTTCTGTGAAAGTTTGAAGAAATTGGTGGTAGCGTGCTCAGTTAAAAAGGAAGCTAAGACAGTATGTTCCCAGATAAATAGGGGATGGAGAGGCTGAAAAGACTGCTGCTAAAAGGAAGGAAACATGAGCTAGAATGAATGATTAGTTGGTCTAAATTCCAGCAAGACTTGGGTTAGACGTTTGGGGGGAAATTTCAAGGATTAGGATAGTAAAGCAATGGCATAGACTATCCATTCGCGTTCATCACTAGAACTCTGAGCTGTTCTTAAACATCATGCCAGAGTGATACGCTTATTTGATCTCTCCCAGGGAAAGGCAGAACATTTACTGGCTGATTTTTCCTTCCAGGCTTTTTTTTCTGTGTTTCATGTTGATAACTGCTTTGGAGGGAGGCACCCTGTAAAGTGCTTTCCCTTTGATCTCCAAGACTATATCTAGTAAGATAGGTATAGTAAGATAGGTAGCACTGGGGCTTGTGGTTTGGAACCTCTGTCTCTTACTGAAAAGCAGCGTGTGGGGCTTGGGATGACTTTGAGTACATCCTTGTTTTCTTAGGCCTGCTGCTGTAGTGGAAAAAAGTAGCAGAAATGCCATAGTTTGCAGAGGGTTGTATGGTACATAACACGACAGGGGTCACGTCAGCAGCCAAGAGTGTATCCTTTCATGTTACAGCCTTCAGGAGCTGCCTGGGATTTAGGCTTGCTTGGCAGGGGACATGGAATGGGCTACCATTACCCTTCCAAATCCCGGCAAAATACTTGGATGGATTTAAATTATGAGCATCCAGAAAAGATGGCAAGACTTCTAGTCCCAGCCAGAGCAGGCATCCTATCCTCTTCCTCCACCACTGTGTGGGGGACAAATAATAAACCCCCTTTACTGGGACAGGAGGTAGTTCCCCTGTGTATGTCCATACAGGATAAAATAGGAGTTATGTTTCTGTTCCGTTGCTAGATTTTTCTCACACTGGAGTTAACTATCTCTTTGCTTTGTGTATGCTCTATGTCTGAGCTCTGTGGTGCATGCTTGTTAAGAGTAGTAAGAGTGAAACTCATATGTGCTCTTTGCACTCAAATGGTTTTATTCTGATGGCTGGTATTACAGGAGAATGGCTAACTTTTCAAATATTTAATCTACTTTTGGTGTAATCTTTGATAAATGACTTTGTAACTTTGTCTTCAGTCTTTTTAGCCTTCCTGCGTAACAGAAGTAACTTTCTTTAGTGAACTTTGAAATCTGCAGCTAGGCAGATCTGTTAAGTGGTGGGATTTTGTAAAATTAATTTTTTTTCCCTGAGTTAATTTGACTGTGACCTACTGCGTGATAGTCATGTTCCCCTGTGATGCTTACTGTTGGCCAGTGACCATGGAAGGGTGTCTCAGATGAAATTTATAGCCTGTTCAAGCCTACAAATTTAAATATAATATCCTCACTGATGGTGATGAATCTGATCCATCTGGAAGCTGTCTAGTCTCGTTGCAGAATGCCAATACCCAAATGGGTTTCTGTTTCCCATAGTACTCTTACGTAAAGTGAATGAAAATACTCCTTTTTTTTGTGATTTCACTTCAGAGCAAAAGTACATTCTGTCTCTTCCAGCCATTAGGTGGAATGGGTTTAATTATGTATTGTAGGGTGCTTCCTTTAAAAGCCACATGTCATTCACTCTGCCACATTGTTAGTTTAGAAAACATTTGTCTGTTAGTTTGTCGGTGGTTGTTTTTTTTTTGTGGTGTGCAGATACTTTTGCTATTCTCAATATTGGGAGAGATACTGAAGTAATGACACGATGCACTTAAATGATTAATCTTATTTATAGCTTCTGCTAGCCTGCAAAAAAAGAGCTGTACCTCTGAAGTATTTATTGTAAACATGTTCTGATGATGGGTCGATATCATGTGTGTGGTGAGGCTGACTAGAGAAGTTAAGGGAGAAGACTTAATCTCGACATGCCAGGGAAAGTTCTGAGCAGGGGTGTGAACATATTTTTAAAAACACCTAAATTGTCAATAGCCCTTAGATTGCCTTATCTGACTCTGCCCTCCTTCAGCCTACTTGCCTCCTTTTTGAAGGCTTCAGTCTGTTTGTTGAGAGAGATGAAAGGAAATTTTCTTTTGTTGAGCTTGTCAACTGCAGAATTGCCTGACCCTGACAACGCCTTTGGTGGGAATAAAGAGTTGCTTGAAAACAGTGGAGGTTCTGAGAGTGATGTAAAATGCAATATCTGGGTCACTTCTAGTGCTGTTGCGGTGTTTGGAGCCTTTCCATCATTTATCCATGGTAGCTGTACGCTGTTCTTGCATGGAAAGGAGCTTTGCTTTCTCAATGTTTTCTTACAGTTGTTTTGGATAACTTGATCTGTAAATGTATGGGTTTACATGCTGAATTGATTTTCAGGACATCATCACTAGAGGTTTACTTTCAAAAGAAGTGAAGAGTGAAGCACACATTTGCTAATACTGGCTTGCTTGATTTTTGTTTTGACTGCATTGAAATGCTTTAAACCGAAGAAATCGAACAGAAATCATTCCTCATCTCTTATTATTTACTAATGAGGTGAATAACTGTAGGGTGTGCATACATAAAGGATTGTTTCCTGATACTTTTCTTTTATGTAAGATCTAGAGATCTGTAGAAACCAGAAATGCTTCAGGTTGAATGCATTTTTTAAATAATAGCATCTGTTCTCCTGATTGAGCAGTTGCTAAGTCACACGAGCTCTGGGATGTGTGTGTGTGTGTATATATATATTTTTTTTTTATTTATTTATTGGCTTCCTTTTCTAGAGATAATTCTAGAAGTTGGCCGTTCTTTTAAACTCATAGCTGGAGAAGATCCTTTCCAGTCTACACTCATGTATTCCAGTGTCAACTTAATCCTTTATCTTAAATGATTTTTATCACTCTGATATTAATGCTGTATGGGTAGCAGTGTTCCTTCCTCTCTTTGCATTGATTTTGCTAGATGTTCTGCTCTGCTTGAAGTTGCCCAAAAGCCAATATTTCTATTTTTAAAAAATAATTCCCCATTTACTATGTAAATAACTGACTTTATTTGGGGCTGTTGGCATGCATTTGAATGCTTTTTGCTCACATACGGAGAAATTTTAGGCATCTTGATGTCCAAACGAAGTGAGAAGTACTAAGAATTTGGAAGGGCTTAGAAATTAGAATACAATATTCAACGAATTAAGTAAAACAAAGTAAGTATTAAGTAAAACAAAGTGTGGACTCCTAGGTTATGTAAAATAATACATGTTGCATTAACTTGACCAAAGTACATTGTTTCAAGGCAACTTACATTGTCTCACTGCAACAAGTGCAAAGGGAGCACTGAAGAAATACTTGATGTTTTGTTTCATCATCTTACTCCTGACTTTTTTCTTCAGCTCGGGGTTTCTCCTTTTAAAATAAACATAGTGGAAAAGTACTGAATATACCATTGTGGGACAGAAAAACAGTTTTGCAAGCTTGAGTATATTTTCCTGTGGATACTGAGTGTTTAAATTTCCAAAAATATGGTTTGCTGTCAGTATGGTTTTCTATTCCAGTAAGTTGTTTACAATTTAGGGAGGAGGAAAAGAAGCTCAGCACTCTTTCCAGAAATCAAGTGAAACATGGAACTCTTCACTTGGACCTGCATACATGAATTAAATCCAAAAAGTTAAGTGGTGGTTTTTCTCTTGTTTACCACTTTCCTGATTTGTTTCCAATTACTTTGACTTTATTTTATGTTATTTTTAAATTTTTCTTTGCGTTTTCTTCTGGAAAGCTTAGGTTAGATTGTTGCCAAAAGTTGTGTTGGGAAGCTGAGCTGGTTTAGTTCTATTTAAGCCTAGTAAACAATTAACTGTTTTCCTTACTCAAGCTTTACGTAGAAACCAAACTTGCTCTGAGTCATTTTGGGTCAAAATTATCACCCAGTATGGTGTACTAGTGCCTGAATATTACCCTAAGCTACACTGGGCTGCTATTCTAAAAGTAGAACTGATGCTAGAACGCATACTGCTACTTGTGTCATGTCATCTGATAGAAGTCTGCCTTTCATGCAACTACACTTTCAATCCAGGAGTGCTGCTAAAGGAAATCACAGTGCTTCTGAAAGCATGTGGTTGGTTTTTACTGTGAATTAATTAGAAACTGTAACTTTTCTTCAATTTTCTATGTTTTCTGGAGTCAGTAATAAGAGTTTCTCAGTTGCAGGTCTTTTCCTGCTATGTCCTTTGCCTACCTAAATATCTGACTGGCTCTGTGAGCTGAAGTTTTGAGACTCAAATTTTACTCTTAGGTAAATTTTCCTCCTTGGGATATTCTTGCTTGCTATTGCATTGTTTTTTAAACAGTTATGGATTCCTTAATATATATTTGTTATATAATTCATATTTATTCAATGGAGGAACAAACTTGAAAATGGAAATTGACTTAAAGCTCTAAAAGCTTTCCTGTGTGCTGCTTTTCTTTTTTTTTCTTTTGAAAGAGGAGGGGAACCTCTTTTCTGAAATACTTTTTCCATTGCAGCTTGTTGCTGAGCCTCCACTGTTCTGGTGTTGTAGTGGAACAAAACTTTTAGCTTTAAAATGCAGCCTGTTTGCCAACAGCAAATTCCACTCACATTAAATGGCTTGTTTGATTTTTTCAGTTTATTTAAATTTTAGTTCTAATCTAGAGTTGCACTGATTTTAGTCCTCCTTCTACATGGAAGAGAAGAAAAATCTTATCTTAAGCTTTATATTTCTCTGAGTTTCAAATCAATGCTGAGTACAAACTTATGTCCATTTAACAATAGTAAATAATTGGCAGCTGCCACGCATGTAACATTTTCTGGAGCTCATCATGTTTTAACAGTAAGTCCTTATCACGACAAGATTGCTTTCAATAATTGCCCTAACTTTCATACGTGTCCATTCTGTCCTTCCCACTTGTGTTCTAGAAAAGGTTTTGGAAGCATTGTAACTTTACATAGGTCACTATTTTTTTAGGTGGAAGAAGTATGTTTATAACAGGTGCTTATACTTACTCAGAAATTAATGTACATATAGCATTCTACAAGAGAAGCTTCATTCTGACATTTTTATTGCTACAGTTCCATTCCAGGTTGCCGGAAAAGAAGCCAAATGGAAATGGTTTTTGTCTGGCTTTTTAGAAGCCATCTCAGTATCTTGGCTTTCAGTGTTCTGCTTTGCTAACTATTCAGAACATGGCAACTCTGCTTGGCTGAGGTTGTATTGAATCTGTCAGAAGAAGAGTATGCATGAATTGGGAAGGTCACGTATTGCTTCTCTTTCATTACTTGGTGTCAGACTTTTCTGTTATAGGATTCAAGTTTTTGGGTAAGGTTTCGCTTTGAATGAATATTATATTTTTTTTTAATGCAGAAGATACTGTTTGCATTGCACAATGTAAAATACCTCCAAATTTCAGATTCTGAAGGTAGTAGTAGTTAACTTTTTATAGCTTAGGCATTAAGTGAATATTTGATACTGAAATACAGGCTGTTTTGTGGGTTTTTTTGACTTTAGAGTTAACTAGTGTATTTGCTCACACTGGTGAAAGAGACTTGGGGGAAGTGCAGTCCTCATGTGTTCTGAATTCAGGGTGTGGAAAATATGGCTGCTTTGTGGTGCTTCTCGTGCAAAAAATCAATTTTATAGTGACAGGCTGTGGCATGCTTCCCATATATGTGGCTTACACCTGTGTTCCTCCTCTCAGAGTCGGAGGTCTGAGTTAGAGGGTTCAGCAGTGCAGTGTGTGTCACAGATTTGCATGTTCTGGGGGGAGGTACAATTCCTGTATCTCAGATCATCCGGGGTGGGGTAGCCACATGGCTCAAAAGTATATCCCAGTAGTAATAAATCTTCATGCATGTACAAAAAAAACATGCTGAGATGATTAAGAAGATTCTTCTGAAGAATCTTATGTGGAAGTTGAATAACTTGCTGCTCTCTCAAAAAATAATTGCTTAAGAAATACTTGGGAAGATGTCCTGTGGTTAAAAACAAACAAAGAATAAATTCAGTTTTTAATACCATCTCCTAAACCAGTTCTTGATGGGTTTGGGAAACTGAGCTTTTTCTTTTTTCTTTTTTCTTTTTTTTAAGATGTACACTCACAAATGGTCTGTTTAAAGATGACTTCAGGAATAAACATGTCTTCTGAGCTATAATATCAGACTTTATGTAGCAGGCAGACCAGATGGAGGAATTGCTCTGTCTTAAGAAATAACTTACATATGAGGCAAAACAAGAAAGTCTTTCCTTTCAGGAAGTGTGTTCAGTCACGAAGGAAAAGATTCTTGGATTTTAATTTTTCATATTGAGAGACTTTCAGCTAGATCTGTAGTGACATGCAGATCAGTAACTGTTATATAAATAAGCAGAAATGGCATTAAAGTAAAATACTGGTCAAAAATACTTTTTTTTTTTTCCTTCAGAAAACTCAATTTAACTGTAAATGAAAAATTTTCTTAAACTGTAGACTATGGAGGAAGATGTTGGACAAAATGGGCCTTTGAAGTGGACTGTTGAGTGTGCACACCCCAGAAATCAGACTTGAACTTTTTCCTGTTGGTTCAGACAGACCACTCATCTCATTTCAACTCATCAGCGACATCTGAGTCCTTGTAAATGCTTATTATACAATGTGAGAGGCTTTCTCTGAAGTAAATGGGCAAACTGTTGACATATTTCCAAATCCTTGTAAGTGTCATCTTAATTTCAGGACTAAATGGTGTGCTATCTGGGGACTGTTTGGGACCTTTGTTATTCAGAGCTGGTTAGTAGTGCCTCAGTGCTTGCTTCTTGGTAAACACTAGTTGCAAATTCATCAATGCAGCAATGACAGCCTACTTTTCAGTGACAGCCCCATTTAACCCTAGTTTGCAATGGCCTGATTGGGCTGGCAGGCAGTTGTAACTGCATTTGCACTTTATTCAGAATGGTGTCTGGTCATGCTGGTACTTGACAGTGTCTGGAATGGCTTAAAACTTGTCTCAGTGCACTTACTAAATCGCTTGTTATTGCGGAGGGATGGGCTAGAGAGAAAGACATTCTTTCTTCTGGGTTACTACAAAACATCTTCTAGATTTGCCAAGTAAATATGCTGCGAGTTGTCCCGTTGTGTGTAACAGTCTCCACTTAGGTTGCAGTAGTGCTGAACTGAAGAGAACTGCACAGGGTCAAGCATAGGATTTCATAGAGGCTTTGCTCTGCCTTGCAGTCTAGAGTTGGGCAAATTCAGGACAGAGACAGATACTTTCATTTGGTGATGGTGAAAATAGTTCATTTGATGCCAGTTCTGTTAGGACGCTAACTGGGTATGATACATATTTTTTTCCAAAACATTTGAATTGTTAAAAAACCCTAATAATGTTTTTGGTTTTGGGTTTGGGTTTTTTTTTTCCTTTATATGTAGTTGGTTTAGGTAGCTGTAAAAAGTCATCTTTTTGATTCTGTAACAGAAACAAACATACAAATCTCCATGATCATGCAAGTGTTTTCATAGCTTCAGCAGAAAACAGCATCCTGATCCTTAAATATTTCCTGTATATAACACTCGCTTGTTTGCTTACAAATAAGAGTAGATGATCCAACTAGGTAGGACTTGTAAAAAGCATCAAGTTCCTTTTGTTGTCCAGAACTTCAAAGAAACAAATATAAATCAAATTGGAAAGTGCATGTGCTGTAAATTGTTATGCAATGTGGTAAGAGGTAGGCAATCTTAACAAAGAACTAACTCTAAATTCTTAAGCTAAGCATTATTTATTTCATTTTGAAATAGCACAGAGGGATTTTGCTAGAGATAAAATTATGTGAAACAGCTTCTCCCTCTAAGTAACAAAAGCCAGGGATAATATAATTTAATAGTCTCATTTGAGTCACGATTCCTGTATCTGGTGCAACAGCAGATTCTGATGCTCATTGAAATCAAGCACTCCATCTCTTAGAGATTAAGACCATCTTAATGTGAATAATGGAATCTGTAAACTACTTTCTTTTCAAAATGAGTGATACTTCTTACGTAGTTTGTGCTTCTGAACATTGAGCTCTGTTTTGGGAAGTATTGAACCCTGAGACTTTGAGATGGCAAGGGGAAGCTTGTTCTAAGAAGTTACTTAAGAATTATGAAGGTTAGAATGAATATTGAACCAGCATGCTGTTTAATATTCTGCTGCAACAATCTGATCATTATAAGCAAACATAGAAGACAAACAGCTATTATGTCCTTGTGGCAGTTGCTCTTCTTCACTTAATTAGATAGGATAATGACTCTTCACAAAGTATGCTCTGAGTTGGAAGTCCAGAGTCATCTGCAGGAGAGTATCCTAAAGAGGATACTGTCATTATTAAAGTAAATTATAAAGCTCTAGAAATGTTGTAACTTTTTTTTCCGCTCTTGCAGTGAAAATAAGTCTAGAAAATGCGTGAGTCAGGTTATTTAAAAAAGAATGGAATTTTTTAGTTTCCCCCTCTTGGCTCTCTATTTGGGGTAGCTTCTGTGAGAAGCTGCTAGAAGTTTCTCCTGTGTTTGACAGAGCCCATGCCAGCTGGCTTCAAGATGGACCCGTGGCTGGCCAAGGCCAGCACTCCTGTGATATCATATTCAAGAAGGGGCGGGGGGGGAACACCTGCACAACTGCAGCCAGAGAGAAGAGTGAAAATATGGAGAGACACAACTCCACAGATACCAAGATTAGTGAAGAGGGCAGGGGAGAAGGTGTTCCATCCACTGGAGCAGAGATTCCCTTGCAGTCTCTGGTGAAGACCATGGTGAGGCAGGTTGTCCCCCAGCAGCCCATGGTGGTAATGGTGGAGCAGATACCCACCCACAACATGTGGAGGACCCCATGTGAGCATGCCTAAAGGAGGCTATAGCTTTGTGAGAGGTCTGCACTAGCTCCTTGCAGGACCTGTGGCCCCATGGAGAGAGAAGCCCGCACTGGAGGAGGTTTAGCTGGTAGGACTTGTGACCCCATGAGAGACCTATGCTGGAGCAGTTCTGTTCTGGAGGAATGAGACCCACACTGGAGCAGTTCATGAAGAACTGGAGCCTGTGGGAAGGAGTCGTGTTAGACAAGTTTGTGGAGAGCTGACTCCTATGGGAGGGACCCCGCACTGGAGCAGGGTAAGGGTGTGAGGAGTCCTCCCCTGAGGAGAAAGGAGCAGCAGAGACAGCATTTGATGACCTGACAACAACCCCCCTTCCCTGTCCCTCTGTGCCACTTGGGGGAGGAGATAGAGAAATCCAGAGTGAAGTTGAGCTTGGGAAGAAGGGAGGGGTGGGGGGAAGGTGTGTTAAGATTTAGGGTTTATTTCTCATTATTCTTCTCTGACTTATTTAGTAATAAATTAATTTATCCCAAGTCAAGTCTGTTTTGCCTGAGAAAATAACTGGTGAGTGGTCCTCCCCTGTCCTTATCTTGACCCATGAGCCTTTTGTTATATTCACTCTCTGCTGTGCAGCTGAGGAGGGGGAGTGATAGAGTGCCTTTGGTGGACACCTGAGGTCAACCCACCACAATATTTCAGCTAGTCCTTTGTGTGTTTTTGGAGACTGAAGTGTAGAATTTTCTGGGATATCAGTGTTTGCTTGGCTGTTTCCAAGATGACTGGCATATCAAAATAAAAACTTCTGTCAAAATGTACTGCTTTTGATAAAGTCCTTGCAAAGGAATTCTTCCCCGGTAACAAGTGCCATGAAGACCAGAAAGAAAAAGAAGGCTTAGAATAGCCATAAACTAGGAGCATGAAGGTCTCATGTTCCAGCCTGTGATTTGCCCTTCAGATCAGGGACCTGAGAGGGCAGTTGAATAGACAAAGTAGATCATCTCAAGCAGTAGAAACTGTGTGGTTTTGTTTAAAATAATAAAAATCTTGGAGCATTTGATGTGGATGTATGAGTATCCCATTCAAGCGTACGTGGGATCTAGACTGAACTGGGATTTGAAACCTGGTCTTGCCTCAGGTCAAATAAGAGACCTAACTTGGTCCTGGAGGTCTTGTTTTTTGACAGGTTGTCAGATGGAGAAGTAAATACCTGGGGTCTCAAAACTTCCTTCAGTTAGGAAAATACAGCTTTTTGTCCAGCTGCTGTGAAATTCATTTGCCTCAGTGCAAAAGTGTTTTATATTAAAGCCAAAGTGGTGAGGAAGTTTCTAAGATCCTCTGAGGTGGTGTGAAGGATTTTACCCACCTAACTAATTGTAGTATGGTTTTTAGATTTATGAAGCAAGCTGAACAAGCATATTGGTGAAGATTGAAACATGCTAAAAATAATTTTGCTGATTAAAATGTTCAGTATTTATGTCCTGTTTCTTCACCACTTCTAAATATGTTAACTTGAGAAAACCAGGATGAAATACATGTTTATATGGCTTGTTTAAAGTTCAGCTACTGGGATCCTTTTATGGAGAGCTGGGGGGGTGGGGGTGGGATGGAGGAAGGAGAGAAATGTGCTACAGAAACAGGTCAGAATTCTCCTGTACCACAAAGGCGAGGCATTTTTTTCTTTATTGAGATGACTTTTATGCCTATGTCCCTTATTATGATATTAAACAAATCTGTTTAATTAGAAGGTTGTTGTAGATGGCTTTTTGGTTTTGTGTTTAAGATTGTAATTTTGAACTGATTTGCTGTCTTAGCAGTAGTATTTTGGCCACCTACTGCCACACTTGGCGATGGGAACTGTTTACTGAGGGTAGTTGCATTATTAGCATCTGATGATCAAAGAATTATGGATGAAAAAGAAACCAGCAGGTACTTTATTAAAAATGTATACAACAGACAATTTTGACATATCCTGAAACAATTCACAACTGCTTGATGTTATTACTGGGAGCAGACTGGAATTAACAGGACTGCTCAGATGGGGTAAAGCGAAGTATACCTGTGTTTGCAGGACTGAGGCTGTTTGCTGGTTGGGTTTGTCCAAAAGCATCTTGATACCTTGCTGCAGGATTCCATTGCAAAGCATTATTTAGCACTTCTTTTATTATGAGCAATTGTGTGTTTCCTCTTAAATTTTGTGGACCTTTTGTGGCCATAAGGTTTGTGATCACTGTGCCAAGCTGACAGTCACCGTTGTCTCTTACTCTGCGAAGTTACGTTGAGTAGAGAGATGTAGGAAGGAGGTTTTGGATGTGCCATGTTGAGCCTGGAAGCACAGTGTCTCTGTGTGGTCGTGTACCTCTTAACAGGGCCTAGGAGGTTAAATGTAATGTCATATGAATGCAGCTGCAGTGGTTATAGGTCCAAATTAGCTCAATGATTGTGGGCTACCAGGTGGCCAGTTACCATAGTGGTAAATAGATAAAGTCCATGGCAGTTCAAGCAAACTCTTGCTTACTTGAGCATGACTTGCAGAATTCCCCATGGAATGGGTTTGAGAGCAGGTAGCAGTCTTGAGATGACAGCTTGTTACAGTTCAGCTCTGCCAAGGCTTCCTGGAGACAGCAATAGCAGGTTGTTTTGATCCCTACCTGTACTGGAGCAAAGCATTTTCTTTGGATAGTATCCCATCTCCTTTTGCCTTTTACACAGGTTTGTTTTAATGGGTAGGTGATCTCAAATGAACTGAAACTGATGCATCCACTGCAGAAAGATGTAATGAATTTGAAGGAACACTTGGGGGAGACTTTATGTCTCATGTTTTATTTCCAGTTTGTGATTTGTGTGACGTAACACCACTGTGAATTGAGATCTATTATTCTAAAACTCTTGAAAAATGAACATTCTGTCCCTATTGTCTTGTGCTGTTTCTGGTTATAGAATAGTAACATGAAAGCTTCTCGAGATGGAGCATATTTTTAGTATATTTTTTTTTTCTGGTTATGATGTCTTACTAGTTTTCTTTAAAAATGATGTAGTTGTAACTGAGTGACTTCACCTAGATATGAAAGCAATGATGAGTGGTACAGTTGTGGGAAAGGGAAAATAAGAACATGCACGAATAATAAGTTTGTGATAGTAGGTGAATGAGATCATTGTAGAACTTCGTATGCTAGTTACGAATGCTCACCACTGTATTCAAGTTGGTTGCCTATTTCTATTTTAATTCCTAATTTTCAGTATCTCAGCTTTGTAAGGAATTTATCTTCAACTGAAACTTCCCAAACTTGATATATGTAGTGTTAAGACTTTGCACTGAAACTGATCGCAAAAAGAGTAGATTCTGGTGGGGGTAGAGGGCTGACATTTAATGTTTTGGGACTTTTTAGTTTTGGGACTTTTGGGGGGGGGGACTTTTTAGCTCATATTAAAACTTAACCAATTAACTAAACACAATGAATGTGTTTAAGCTATCTCTAGAGTAAAATTAAATTATCTGTGAAGTAAATTAGTCTTTTGTGTGTTAGTGTTGCTGTTTGCCACCTTATGTTTATTTTCTATTACAAGCAGAGTAAAACTACTGCGAGACCGAGTTTTAGAAAAAATCTATTTAAATACTGTTAATTGTCCATTACCATAAAGAAAGATAGTGGAAAAGATAATTCTTTGTCATTGTCAGTCCGCATTTACTAGAAGAAACTAGATAATTTGCTCTGTGACTGTTGTCTGTAACAAAGGACTTGCTCAGGCATGTGAAAAAGGGACCTGCACTGTGAAACTTCCTGGCTGCTGTGCTGCATTTTATCTTCTCTCCTGCTATATGACCTTCCAGCTGGAAGGCTGCCCTGCTGTGTTCAACCCTGGCTGTAGCATCTCTGAAGTATCTGCACGTATCTCCAAAGTTCTACTACCAGGGTCAACACATCAGAATATAGGTGGCATTTCTAATCGAAGAAGGGGAGGGGGGGAAGAGGGGCTTCTTAGATTAAAATACTCTTCAAACTGTGTCAACTCCCTTACACTCACACACTCTCTCTCTCTCCATGTATATATATAACTGAAAGAGTTATGCAGCTTTTATCTTTGAGGTGTTTTCCTATACAATGCTGTACTGCTTCTTACAGCTCTGGGTATGTATCAGCCTCATACAGATATGTAAATAGTAATTCAGACACTTGGTGCACATTTAGATCATGATTGTGACAGAGCTCGCTCTGCAGTATTTTCATTGACCGGTTTGTCCCTGCTTTGTTCATGATACATAGCTCACAGTAACAATGAAAGAGGTGCAGCGGGTGGCATTGTAGGAAGAGGTGACCCTAACAGAGTGTTTTCCCTGTGGTAGAATTTAAATGTAAAAGCTGAAAGTTGAAATCATCTAGATAGACTCAAGTTCTGTTAGTTCCTCGCATCACACTTTGCTTTTCAGAGTTGATGTTTTTGTATAATACAGGGGTTTCTTTGAAAAATAATGTAAGATTTGTGGCACTTACGGTCAGCAGCATAGGCACTCCTCTGTCCTGTATGATGATTATTAAGCAAGACAACGGTCCTGGTTTTCAGTAAGTCACAGAAAGACAATGCTGGAGCCCAAAGAGTGTATCTGATTTCAGAAGCTTGCATCTATGCCACAACCTAGAGCTTCAAAACTCGGGCTCCTTCTAATCCTGTAGGTAAAGTCACTGAGCAGCTAGGTAGAACCTCATCAGATGTTTAGTCATGCATGGAAGTGTTTCAGTTTTGAAAGTGGGCAATAGATCCACGCCTAAGCTCAGACTCACCCTGGATCCAGAGATTAAATGTTTCCCTCTCTATCTCCTCTCAGAGCTCGCAGAACATGGTGTTCTCAGCGCATGTTTATTGAAGACCTATCAGATAGGCTTTGCACAAAACAAACCAGAGCTGCCCCTCCCTCTCCTGAGTAATGGCTCAGTGGTTAGAGCATTCCCAAAGAGTGAGGACTCTTGAGTTCAGCACCTTCTCTGCCTGAGGTGATTCAAAGTCATGCCTATTACATGCCCAGGCTCCCAAGATGAGGGAATTGGACTAGCTTTTGCTCTCATTTCTGGGCCAGTGAACACCTTAAGGATTGCATGTGAAGCAGGACTACTGCTGTTGGAAGTGCTGACAGTGTTGCCATCATTAAACAGCTTAACTTTGTTGTGTGGGGAGGAGAAGCTGAAATCACCCTGGACATATTAATGACTTGAACTTGGCCTCTGTCTTGAAGGCATCTAACTGCAGAGGTGTGAGAGCCATTCTCTGGGCTTGAGGTTGTGGCTTGGCATAGATACAGGTGTCTTTTGGTGGAGGGCAGAAAGCTCTAGCATAGTGAGAGGTGAGACTGAAGATGCCCTCCTGTCATTGGTGCTTCCAGTTGGCTAGTTTAAGTGTCTTGCAGCTTGACTTGAAGGTTTTTGTGAATGCTAATTAAGGTGCATTACCCTCCTCAATTTTTATATAACTGTAATAAATAGAACTTTTGTGTTCCTTGGTGATAAACTGAAGTGTGATCTTTGTTAAACAGAGATTCAGGCACTGAGGAAGTGGTGTTGTCTTGAGCATCACTGGGCTTGTCTCTACAGTGTAAAATTTGACCTTCCACTAAAATGCTTCTTCTTTTAAATACCATTTAAACTTCCAGCTCATAAGCATTTGCAAATGGAGATGTTTTGTCCTTTGTTTCTTGCACTTACTTACTGTACACAATCTGTCCGTAATGCATAAGGACAACCCACCCCCTGCCCCTGGTACAAGTAAGCATGTTTTTCTTCAATGAGTGTCCTTTCTGAAGTCTTGAGAGCTTTCCTCTTTCCCAGTAGGTCTCCAGACTTCTTCCACTTCACATCCCCTCACACTTGAGGGCACTATAAGCTCATTCTTGATTTATACTTGAATGGATCTACAAGCTCTTAGTGGAGGTCTGAACCAGAACTGGGTGTCTCGTGAATATTTTTTGGTGAGTTTTCTCTTTATCTTTAGTTTTCAAGGAAAATGTTTGGATCTACAAGTTTTCAGTAAAATAAAATAATAATAATAATAAAGTTATTTAAAATATCAGCAGTGTTTGTTTAAGACTTGGTAGTACAGTTTGGCACCTGGAAAGGAAATAATTGGTCTCCTGTGGACTTGCAACTTTCTTTCCAAACCCTAGTGCAAGGAGATGTGTGTAACCTGCACTACTGCAGCAAAGTGGCTGAAACAGGGTTACAAAAACAGCAGGACAGTCTGGAGGAAGAGCAAAACGATGTCAACAAGTACTGTGCACCGTGCTGAGCTTCATACAGGGTGAAGCTTAAATCCTTCTTGAAGAAAATGCTCTTGTTGCTATTTAAGTTTTCCCATGACAAGCTTTTTCACTTGACCGTGCTATACAGGAACTAGATCATTACCATTAAAAGAACCTGAAGTTCTTCCAAGTTTATATTCAGGCCAAATGAAGTAAGCCTTCAGCAACCATGCAACTAGATGACATAATAGCATATATTAAATGTGCAGAGGCCTTTCTGTTTCCCCATCCCCTAATTATGTCAAACAATGGGAGATTAAATACTTGCCTCTTTAGTGACACTGTGCTTCAGCTCTGTTTAACAGAACTTCATTCAAATGTAGGTCTGTGTGCAGTTGGATCTTGTTTGTAGTGGATGGCCATGAGCATCCTGAAATGCCAGAGGTTCTGTGAAACTTGGAGAGCAGCTGAGTCTTTCTCTGTGACTGAACTCACAGGGTCTGCTGCAGCACTCCCCTTCATACTCAGGCCTTCTGATTTTAGGGTAACTTCACATGACTGCATGTGATCTGAATTACCGTGAACTTCTGAGTAGCTCATCTGTAAAAACTGACTTGTCTGATTTGCTGTGTAAAACATGTCAAGCAGGGAATGTACTGTCAGTTGCTGTGGTTGAAGTGACAAGATTTATTTAACTCACAAGACTGTGGTAAATTAATTGTTGGCAGTTGTGTGAACTTATGCTGGTAAAAGCACTTACTAATGTTTACTTTGCCTTCTGTGTTAGCATGCCTGCATGCTAAGGCATATATATTCCATCATATTCAAAACTTTTTCTTAAAAGATTTTGGAAAGGAAGGAAATTTAGCAAGTGCAAAACATGAAGTGGTGCTGCAGACAATTATTGCTTTAATTTAGTGGCAGTAGATTAAAGAAGATGGTAGATGATGGCCACTTCACGCCTTGTTTTCTTGCATAACTGGGCTAATAGTTTTCCCTCCACCTCCCCTCAAGTGACATGAATTAGTTATACAGTTCCTGGGGTTAGTGCCCCTCTAGTTGTAAAAGCTTTTATGAATGTCAGAAGCCTAGAGTTGCAAGTATGAAACTTCAAAATGGTATGGGGTTGTTTTTGTATGTGTGTTTCTTGTTTCTGGAATAGTTAGCATAAAGCTGGAGGTTGGCCCATTGTCATGTTAGCAGGCTTCCCTGTGGTGATTCCTTCCCTCCTCCATGAAGTTTTCATCTTCAAAATACCAAATGGAGAAACAAGCAACAAAACCAAAGGAAAGCAAAACCTGATAGCTTTTGTTTTCAAGATTAAGCGTTCTAGAAAGGAGGGACAGACTCCAGTTCTTTACTGTGGATTATTACACCTAGTGTGTGGAACCAGGGAAAGCAGCAGTTTATGCAGGAATGTAGTGAGACTGTGCTTGTGTAATGATCCACTGCTAGTGCTTGATTTCTCCCTCGTGGAGAACTGAGATTCTCCACAGCCTAAATGATTGATATATATTTATTAAATTAATCTATCCCACAGTGGCAAGGTGCACTGTGGGCCTAAGTTCTTACTTAGCCAGGCCTTCAGGGTTACTAAGACCCTGTTGGTTGGAAAAGGGGTGGTTTATAGAGACTTGAATGAGTGTAGTTAGACCTGCTTCTGGACCAAACAGAGCCCAGGAATAGCAGAGATGTAAAGAAAGCAACATGCTCTTTGGACTTCTACAGTCTATATTGTCCAAGTGCTGCTTTATGAGCTTTAACTTTTAGAAGAATTATATTATGAGCTGAAGGGGATAACAGACACTTAACTCTGGTATTAGGCTTTCATGGAATGAGGACATGGTCCAAGCTCTAGCAATCATATTGCTTCTAGACATTTCTTTTCTTCCTTCTTAGGATAGAAGAATTTGAGATGTGGTTTTCATTTCATGACAGTCCAGCAGTTTGCACCTCTGTCCACCCAGAGGCTGGACCTTGAGTCAGAGGCTTTTAGATTTGCTGCTTCAGGTGAGTTTGGAGCAAGGCAGAGCTGTGTCCAGCTGTGCTGGTGGGACAGTGCTCAGGACTGATCAGGGCTTGTAATGCATGCTACTTGCTTGCTTCTATCAAGATAGAGCTGAAACAAGAGATGAAGTCTAGTTACTGTCTCTGGAGTGGGAAAGAGAGGGATGTAAGTTGGTGAGGGGGATCAACACAGTAGCTTGTCATGTTAGGAAGACTTTTCTGAAGTTTGTTTGGTGTTATCTCCCCTTCCCTGTACACTTAGGGAAAGAAAAAATCCGTACTCCATAAAGGTTATGAGAACATCAAGCTTTGAGACTAAATTCAAAACTAAGCATCATTTTTCAGTAATGTAGAGCTTTGTGTGGGTGTTTATATTGGGCAGTAGGGAAACGTATGAGGAAAAAGTATAGCTAACAGTAACATAATAAATACTGCTTTAGAATTTAGGCACTTCTAGATGATTGTTTGGTGTTCTTGTCCTTGAAAAGTGCCCCATGCAGATTTCTGTAGAAAAAGTTGTTTAAACTTTTCTGCCTTTTTTTTTTGCCTTCTAATAAAGTGATTACCAAATAGCAGAGAGAAAGAAGTTCGTTCAGTGTTAGATTGTTGAGACAACCAAGTTGTTAATCATAAACCTAATGCCTATTTTGTACCAAATGCCAGAAAAAAAAAATTATATTATTGAAATGAAGTAGCATATATCCTGCTAAGACAAAGAATAGTTGGCAATTAGCAATAGATCGTTCACTAAGGTCACTGACAATCAATCATTCAATTGATTCCATAAGCTCTACAGCCAGCAATTGTAAGGGAAGAGTGGAACCTGCAAATGTTAGACTGGCAGAATCTGGAAATGAAAGCAATGTGAATGGTGAAATCTGTTTAATAAATGGCTAACTACAGATTTTTAACTCTAGTGTTTTTGTGCAAACTCACTATGTCCGTATTAATTAAATTTGCAGGGTGTTATTGTTGTAGTAGCCTTTTTCCCTTACTCTGCATCATCGAACTCATCAATGTTTTCCTTATTAGTTTTATTTGAGGCCATCTCTGTCAGATTTACAGATTCCATTTTCTGTCTCTGCTTTCTGTGCATAGATCAGATTCATGTCCGCAGTTAGCATATCCTAACCAGAACTCCTTTCAGCCTTTCCCTTCCCTAGTCTCTCATCAGGTCTTCTCGTTGCTCTTGCTTACAACTTCGCAGTTCCTTTACTCCTTTTCCTACAGTATCTCATGCTGCCAAGTGATGTGTCACGAAATCAACAGGTTGTTTTTTAAACATCAGTTCCACTGGTACTTACAGCATAAAGCTATTGATTTCTGTATTGACTGTACAGACAGGGCCTGTCTAACTTTGTGTGCTTCTAAAGCACACGCTATACCGGGCCTGTATCAGAGTCCTTGCAGATTGCACACACTTGCATCATGCAGGACATGGGGCTGCAGTAACGCATCCCGCTGACGCAGGGAGGCATAATAGAAGGTGGCACTGCTGAGGCAGGACATCGGGGTGGAGTGGGGGGGTGAGGAAATAAAGCAAACAATGTTTAACTGTCTGAAATCGCAAATGAAAGAAAAACAGCCTGTGGAAAATCACAATTACTGTTGCAGCTACTCGGCAGTGTATGAGAAGTTAGTGGCATCTCCATAAATCTAAGGTACAATTCTAAGAGCTAAAAGCAGGTAAGTGTAGTAGTATAGGGTCTCCTCTCCCCTCCTTCTAGGTTACTTTGACATACCCTTTTCAGGAGGCAGAGTGCAGAGGCTTTTTCACTCTTTTCCCAGTGCTTACTGGTGAACCAAAAGAAAACCCCTTGGCAGCATGACTTAACTGTGTATTGTGTTAACTTTAGAATATGATTCAAAATTCTCAGTTTGGGTCTGTCTGAACACTGAAGATGACAGTCCCTGTCCTAGAATTTTTCTTAAAGGTGTTAAGTTTCTCTAACAACCTTAAAACTGATTTAAACATTAAAGCCTTATCTGAAATTAAAGTTATGAAGTATTATAAACTACAAAAAGACAATTTTCTAATAAAAAACCTTTGATTTCTTCCTAAGAGATTAACATTGGGATTGTGATTTTTCTTGTTGTTCAGTTATTGTATTTGCAAAGTTTTACAGTGAATCTATGAACTTGTCTGCTTCCAATTCTGCTAATCAAAGATAATGTAGGTAGCCTTTAAGGTCATACCTTAACTGCTGAAGCCTTTCCTGACTTGGTGTTACATTCACATCCGCGTGTCCTGCTTTTGAGAGGTACTTTATATGTTGGTTTATTTTAAGGAGGGGACAGAAGTATAATTGATAGTTTAATCTCTCAAGGACTTGGCACATGATTGTTCTCTCTGACTTCTCAAGACTCAGAAATCTTCCTCTGGGATTTCTCCCCAAAATGTACCTTCTCCTTCTTTGGTAATATTGAAATGAGTGTCACAGTTATGGAACTGGCCTGGGAGTACTGATGAGTTCTCTTCATGGCCCCACCACTCTCCAGATTTGCTGTGGGATCTTGGATGAGTTACAGCCCCATTTCAGTTTCCTTATCTGTAAAATGGAAATAATGCTCATGCAACTTTACAGGAATTTTAAGTTATATGAAAAGCTGTTAGGATAAAGTTATAGAGATACGTTTAGTTGAAGCTTCAATACTTGCAGTTAACTTTTATACATTACTGCGCTTTAGAAAACTCTTATAGCATAACATTAATGAGGAAAATTATATATAGATGGCATATGGTGAACATAATCTCACCTAAGAGATGTAATGTTTGTTTTTTTTAAATCCTGTGAACAGGTAACCTACCATATTGTTATTTACCATTCATTTCATTTTATTGCCATTTCACTTCTGAACTAAAAGTGAAGTGGCTAAATGTATTCAAACTTTCAAAGAAAGTGAGTTTAAGTTGAGAGAAAGAAATAGAGCATGAATAATAGAAGGGAGAAAATAACCATGTTACGGTCTTTGCACCTGCACATGCTTGAATTTTCCATCCTTAGAATCCTAAAACATTTCAATTTGGGAGTAGATAACTCTCATCAAGACACTGAGCTCTTTTTGCTGGCCATTGAAATGTGGCTAGCTTTTGAGAAGTGAGGAAGCTGTTTAGCAGAGCACAGCAGCGCTGCACAGTGTGTCAGGGTACAAAGAACATACTGAAAGTATAAGGGAAAGCAAGATTTAGCCAGCTGAAGTCAAGAATGGTGTTTGGAAATAATAAAAAAAACCCCTATTGCTTGTCTTGGTATGTTTGCTAGTCTCTTCAGCTTAGAAATTGGTAATGGGTTTATTGTAAAGCATTCCCTTAAAATGGTGACCTTTGGAGCCAGGCTCGGTTGGCAAACCTAACGCTAGCACAACCCCAGCACAACTGCAAGATGAATAAGGCTTGTACGTTACGCCTTTGTGTATTTGAAGGGCATATTCTAATGAACATACTCTGCTTGCATTATTATTTCTCATTCCGTCTTACAAGTCATTGCAAAGTGGGGGGCTGGCAGGAGGAAGAAAGGTGGAGAGTGCTGTCGGTTTGAAATCTGCTCTGACGGCAAAGCTGACCTTCTAAAAGCTGTTAAGTCAGGCTATGTTATGCCGTACCTTTTCTGGAAGGTGGATATAATAGTAATAAAAAAATAATAGTACATTTCTGCAGCTGGTTGCAGAAGGTCCAGTGTTCAGTTTGAGAATGGGAGGACAAATCTAAGACATGTTTTCACTTACATAAACGTTTTCTCTTATGAAATTCACATGTACTTAATGTGGGGTGCCTGGCTGATCGCTGCAGCTGTTTAAAATAGAAAAGCAGATGGAACAAATAGAAAGATTTACCACGCAGCTTGATCTCATCCCCTGAAGCAGCCATTCATCATCAGCACAGCCGAGACAAACAGCAAAACGAGTTTCCCTTCGAGCTGCGATTGGGCTTGGAGAGGTGGCAGAGCTGCACGACAGCCTCGGGATTGGCTGGGCCAGAACACACCTCTGGAATCTGTTTATTTCCTAAAAATAAGATACAATCTTTTATATTTCACCTAGAGATCTTTTATCTTGCATTTAATATCCAAATAAACTTGAGCAAACACATTTAACCTATTTGGAACAGCTGAGCCTGAGCTAAATGAATGGAATGAAGTCAGGGGTTTTTTTATTGTTTGGTGTTGTGTGGTTGGTTGGTTTTTCCTCCTGAGTACAATGAAGCCTGTGTGAGTTGTCTTAGATCTGTTTGTATTTTTATGGGTGGGTATATATGATGGTGAAGAACTTTTGTTGCATCTTAACTAGAGCTGAAAGTTGTTTTTCACATTTTATAATGTAGTGGCTTCAGCTTCTACTGAAAGCAGTTATTTTTTTAAAAGCTGTTTTTTATGTCTGCTCTGTAATTTTTTTTTTTTATTCTACTTGCAATAATGTCTTTCGCTGTTGTTTTGTTCTTGTTTTTTGGTTGGGTTTTTTTGTGGTTTGTTTTGGGGTTTTTTTTGGTAATATCAAGTTGCTATTCCTGATAGTGTTTTAATGAACTATGGCTTCAATTTAAATACATCTGGAATTTTCCTAGATTTTTTGTTGAAAGTTAAGGATTTAAAATGTTGTGATATCCTATGTAAAATAACTTCAGACTATAACTGAAGGAGAGATTTGATCAGCAGTGAATGTTCCAGCTGAGTAAGTATCTGGCATAACTGAATACATAGAACTCATTAACCCACTTAAAATTCAAGGGAAGAAAATTATATGGAAAATACATACGACTTCTGTTGTGGTTCAGATGAGATACATACAGAACCAGAAGGCTGTGAAAAGCTAGTTTGTGAAGCAGGAACTTGTGGTTTTTATCAAGTAGCAAGGATTTGGACAAGCACTAAATACAGGAATATTGACCGTAGGGGTTATTGCCTTAAGGAAAAAGAGGCAAAGATACGCAGGAGAATGAGAATGGAAATGGATCAGAGGGAAGATTAAAGGCAAGAGAAGCTGACTACCAGAAAGCTCTTTAAACCCAAGTTCAGCTTTTTTCCTCCCCCTGAATAATTGGTTTTGCTTCTGTTAAATTTAAATATGGATAAAGGCAGCAGTTGGTAATGCTTATATTGCCAATCAGCTTTTGAATAAGCATCTATATTTTCCTTACCTATACAGAATTAACATCTCCAGATTTTCAAAAGACTAGCCTTGCTACATTATTGGTGTTGATTAACCAATATTAAACATTCCATTCTTAAATCTTTGCACCGTCAGTGATGGTTTTATAAGCTTTCCCATTATCCCATTAAAATTCCTTGCTCTTTGGAGTGAAGTGATGAGGAAATAACACCTGCATTTACAGAGGAATTACCAGCAAAAGATCTCTGATGTACATCATATCTGATGTACAAGTGTCTTTTTGTTTAAATTCTAAACCCAGAGAAGTAACTGAAAAAAAGCCTTACTAAGAACCTAAAAAAAAAATTAATAAAAAAAATTATATAAATATATGTAATTCAACAGCTGCAAAAGGAGCAGTGGAATGGGAATGGTTTGGTTTGTTGGTTTGGGTTTTTTTTGTTGTAGACAATGTAGCAAGCAGAAGTGACTTTTGCCATAAAGAAAACCTTTTTCTGATGGATAGGAAGAGGAGAGCTAACAACCTCGTTTCTTTTATGTTCACTTTAGTAACTGGTGACTGGAATATTTTTAAATTACTGTAATTAAGGATAGCTGTGTGAAGGAGGGAAGCGTGCTCACTGATGCAGAGATTCCTGAAGTCCTGCTTAAAGAAAGGGGCTTCTTTGGCTGCTTCCCCCACCCCTAGTTTTCTTTTGTAAGCTGTAGGAAGTCCGGAGAAGAACTTTCTACATCTATGCCTTAGGGGGCTGATATAACAATTTAGGCCTTCCTTGGTTTACCAGCATTATGTTTGCATAGCCTGAGGTTTAGTAAGCCTGAAGTATGAATCTTCTGCTTTAAGTTCTAACTGCGAAAGGTAGCTATAGCTGTCTTTTAAATTGCATATGAAAATGCTGACCAGAAAAGGCCCTAGCACAAATCTCTCTCCTTTACATAAACTGTGCTGCTGTTTAGCTACTTTTGCAGAACAGAGGATGCATCTCTTCCCTTTCTCTGGAGGGGGATGGGGAAAGCTAGTGAGGGGATTTCTGAGAAATCTTATTTTGTTAAGTGTCACTCTGTCACTCAACCTCCTGAAATACTTGCTGATACTAAGTTTGCTAGTACAACTGGAAGCTGGTAGCAGAGAGCTGCAAGAAGTGGAGAGCATATGGCATTCTGTACTAACAAGTGCAAGACATCTATGTAAAGGGAAACAAATTCTCATTTTACATGCTCTCTTTGCTTCTCAGGAAACAGTGAAATTACAACAGATCTTTCTGGTCCATTTTTGGTCAAGTAGCAGACAAAGAATGAAACAAAGGAACATGATAGCAATTAATTCGAGGTGTATTCCAGTTAATAAAAAAAAAAAAGTATAGAGTAACAAGAAGAGCACATGGAGAAGTGGGGCAAGGATGACCAGAAGGATGGAAGGTAATTTCAACTGAACAGACTGAGAGTCAGGTTGGAATAGAATTGTGAAGGAGTGGTACGATGGCACAGTATTAAACCCAGTAGTGTAGACAGTGGGAACAGTATTTCTCTTTCTGCCTCATAGGAAGCTTTTAATGTCATTACTGTGTGGTAGGTTGCAAGCAAAATGAGATAGCTTTTTATACATCTGCCAGTAGCTTACCCAGGTTCAGACAACTAGATAAAAATTTGGAGTGTTTTTTTGGAAGGGTGTTAAATGCAGTGCCCTGTCTCTGGCTCAGTTTGAGTGGCAAATTGCAGGCAGCAAGCAAGGAGTGTGTTAGCAAGGCACACAGTCTGTGAAACTTCTACCTTATGCTGTTTTCTGGGCCCTTGGTATGGGTTGCTGTACTTGTTAGCACGAAGAGATGACTGTGCTTTGTCCCAGACGGAGGAGTAGCCCTTCCTCAAAACCATGGAACTTTAGTGAGCTACACTGCCAGGGGAGGATCACACATGGAAGGAGAAAGAGAGGACAAAATTTTCTTGGTGCTCTTATTTCATAAATGTAAGAAGAAGTGGGGAACAAAAAGCAAACCCTGTAGTTACTGGGATACTTGCATAGCTGTGATTGTTCAGCAGAACCATTTTCCCCAGTGTTTTGAGTCCTCAGAGGGAGAGGGATATAAATAAAAAGAGGAGAAGTGCAACCAAAATACCATAATGATATTTTAAGGTACTGCTGCTTTTGGCATGAGTAAGAGAGTGTGTCCTCCTTCCTGCCAAAGGACCCTGTGAACAGCTGTGAACTTGCTGGTATCCACAGCAAGTTTTTTAGCTCACCTGCTTTGCATGCTGTGTATTAGCTCTCCGTAAAAGCAACCAACACAGTTAAAGCTTTAATTCTCCCATGTAGCTTAACTTAAAAATCTTACTCTGATTTAAGACTTTTGTACCATTTTTGAGAAAGTAGATCGATCTTTGTATACTTGATTAAATACTCGATTAAATTCAATAAATATATTGATATACTTGATTAAGTAAATAATTACATATGTTCATGTCCGCAGTAGCTGCTGTAGTGACAAGGTATAGGCAAAAGGAGAAGGACAAAAAGGTATCGATAGATAATGCTTTCATCTGAAATTTATTTCCTTTAGTGGATCTTATCATCTACCAGAAAGGAGTAGTGCTTGTTGAAGAGTTTGTTGACTCTTATCTCTGCACAGTTGTGGTTTTACTGTTGGAAGATGCTGCTATTTCCGTAAATTTGACCTAAGTGCAACATTGTCCCACAAAGCTCCAACCAACTCAAATTCATGACTTTTGATATCAGAGAAATTATGCTACTTTTAAAGACAGAAGTGGAGGGCTGTATGGAATTGCTTGGTTTTCTTTACTTTTGGTAAGATTTTAAGAAACTGAATTGCTAGGAACCTTGGTTTCTGTTCCTAGCTCAACCTCAAAAAGCCTGGACCAGATTTCATCTTCAGAGGTGAATGTGTTAAACTAATATTTTACAGAAGAATTGGTAAAGGAAGAGGTTAGCTTTAGTAATTATGGGTGATAGGTATCTAGAGGTGCTGATACGTGAGAACTCAGTGTTGGTTTGGTTGTTTTTTTTTTAATCGAGGCTATCACCTCACATTTGACCTAAAAAGGGTAATATCTGTCTCTTTTTAATAGCTAAACTTCATAATTTATTTCTTCTTTCTTTGTAGAGCAGTCATGGATTTTATCAGACCAGCAGTAAATTCTAATACTTAAAAAAATGTACAAAGCTTAACACTGTAAAAGGAGGCCTTAAGTTGCAAAAAGCTCAAAATCCAACTGTGACAGAAAACTGTATTCCAGAGGCATGGGGGGGGCTGGGGGAGGGTTTTAGAAGCACAGTTACTAATTTTGCAGGTGAGTGTTTCTAGATTATGAATTAAATGCCCATGGAGAAACAAAACAAGTATACTACGGGACCTGTTCTTTTTCCCCTATAAGTGTAAAAAGGAACACATCAAGCTTGCTACTTCGACTTTAAAAAAGCAGAAGTTATATGATAAGAAAACATTACACACACAGTCCTCTTCCTGGGAGAATAGTTAGAGAGGAGTATGGACTACTAGTAGCTAAATTTCGTGACGCTGCATACCCCTGTAAGGCACCCATGTGCTGGTAGTGGCAAAAGAGGGTCCTATGCAAAGCACAACTGAAAGGCTGTCTGTGTAGAAATAGTTTAATGCCATTGTTTGAATCAGGTCAGTTTGGAATTAAGCATTGGTATGAGCTTTGTAGATCTGTTTGTATACACACCATTCAAATAATAAAAACTTCCCATGAAATACACTTCAGACTTTGGCCGTGTCCATTAGATGCAAGGATACCAGAAATTATTTGTATTTGTTTTACTGTAGTCTAAGAAAATCCTTTTAAGTCTTACATTTTAATGCAGATTGATATGATAAAATGGTAGAGTGGTTTGGTTTTAAAGCTGTTGAGTCTGCTGTAAGCTCTGTTCTTCAGTGTGATCCATTAGTCCGTTCGTGGCTCCCAGCAACCCCCTGAAACAGTGAGACTTGCAGACATAAGTTGTAGATTTTATTTACTGCCTTCTGGTTCTTCAGCCTGTAAGCTGTTCTGTACTAGCCTGTCATGTACTACAGGTTTTATTTTTCATTTAAGATTCTCACATTTACAGGTTTTTATAACCTGGGCAATACATATATGACTGAAATGTGTCATGAATTGATGACATTGGGTACTGTAGCATCTCATCACACGTACTTTAATGAAATAAAATGAAAGTGTCCAATTGAGTAACACTGCACACAGGCAAAACCAAGTAAATGTTTAACAGTGGTTACAGTGGTTTGTAGGAATGTGTTTGTGTTGCTTCTAAATGGCCTTCACTCTAGTCTGGTTTAGAGCAAATGCAGCATGCTTTTTTTTTGTTTTTTTTTAAAATATAGATACACGCATATATATTTGGAGTCTTTGTTCTTGGCTTGTCTTTGCATTTTTCTTATTGTTTTTTTATCCTAATTTTAATCTTGGAAAACCTAGCATGTATGAGCTACCCAGAATTAAAAAAGATTTCTCTTTTTAAGGGGAGGAGACAAGCGTCTGCTTGTTGTTTCATTTTATCACCTCAGATTAGTGAAGGAGAAAAGATGGAGTGATAGAAAGAAGCCACATTCGGGAAAGCACCACTCTGTTGTCTTGTGAAACTGAGAAGGAAGTTGCAGCGATTGAAATGCTAAACTAAACAACAGGAACAGCAGATGGGGCAGGGCAAGTACAGCTGTTTGGCTGGGAAAATGGCAAGTAGATTGGTTGGGTAGCTGGGAGAAGAATGGATTCATTCCTTATGCTGAGAGGATGCAGCAGCTTACAAATAATAAAGATAAATTTAAGGGGAAAAATGTGCAAAGTTCTGTTGTGTAAGTTTATTCTTTTAAATCTTCAAGGAAAAGGTGAGGTTTTAAAAAGAAAGTTTTGTCCTCAATCTTCTAACAGAAGTCCAGATTTTATCCTTGAATTAAGGATAGCTTCAATTATGCTCCCTTGTCCAGGATCTTTTGTCATGCAGCCCAGGGAGTAAGCAGAGAACAAACATTTACTGAATTCTGGAATTAAATTGCATGTCTGCTGGAGGAAGTAGGAACATATCTGTTGTGTCAGCATCTAAAAACTAAATAAAGACATAGATTTTTATCAAATCTGTAGTGACTTCAAAGTTAATGTGAACTTGGTACCACTTTCAAAGCTCAACCAAAATTGTTATCTTCAGCAGCTGGTGCTGACTGTTTCTCACAATGAAGAATCTGAATCTAGAACTGGAGGTGGAAGCCATATAGGAGTTAATTTCTTCAGTATTTAGAACAGTAGGTACACTCCTGTTGGAAGGTGACACCAGACAGAAGAAATCCACATGGTTTGGAGTGTTTGTGCATGTGTGCACATATAGATATGTGCATGTATGTGTATATGTGTGTGTGTGTGTATATATATATGTGTATATATATATATATATAAAAAAAACCCTGTTAGTTACCTCTGTGGAGTTAGATGTAACTTGTTCATAATACTGTGAATAGTCTAACTGGTGGGAACAGGGAGGGGGCATTAATTCCTGAATATACCATCAGTCTGTACAATACTGTGGCTAAACATGCATGCTCTTGCTTTGGTAGGAGAATATTCAGAGTTTGAACCCTGTCTTTGGGGCTGTTAGAATTATATACCCTGTACTGTGGGGCATTACACTTTCTGTGATATCCTTTTTATCTTGTGTTTCTTTTTAAAATAAATCATAAGCCTGCTGTGATAAATGGCTGAGCAGGAAACACCTTGGTACCCTCAGTGCCTTAAAATAAGAGGTGAAAGAAATCTTTGCCAAGAGGAAGCAGATAAATAATTGCCTTCTACACAGAGGGACTGGACTGAGTTATACCATTCTGCTTCAAGGGGAAACTAAGGCAAAACTATGTAAACAGTTCCTTCAGTCACTGTGAAAGCTCCAGATGCTGTAGCTTAAACCCCTTCCTCTCTGTCTTTACTTAGGCAGACAGGTGGCTGTAACCTCTTCGTATTGAAAAACTGAAGGAAAAGATTAAAATCCCCCAAAGTAAATGTACTTAAGAGTAAAGAAAGACTTGAAACAAAAATAGATCACAAGTGACTAATCTCATGTTTGAGGTCACTAAATCAGAGATGGTGAAAACACTGAATATGGCTTAATTTTGGAGGAAGTGCATGATTCAATTATTTGGGTTGGTTAGTTGGCTCATAGATCAAATAGAACATGGAAATCACCATGCATTGAGATAAACTTCAGTATTTTTTGTATCTTCTAGGGTTTTTCTTTTTTTCTTTTTGATAATGATACTGCTCAGAAGTGTTTCTGTCAGTCTAAAATTTCCACACTACAAATTCTCTGGTTTATTCACATCTATAAAAGGTAGCAATAAAAGTACTCCCCCCCACCCCCCCCCCCACCCCCCCCCCCTACCCCCCCCTCCCGCGCGTTCGTCCTTTCACTGTTTCTTCGTTTCTTTTTTGTTTTTGTCTTTTT
>WTSP01012232.1:11495-21709 GCA_025331215.1 Actenoides lindsayi
AAAAGAAAAGAAAAGAAAAGAAAAGAAAAGAAAAGAAAAGAAAAGAAAAGAAAAGAAAAGAAAAGAAAAGAGAAAGGAAAAGAAGAGAAAAGAAAAGAAAAAAGACAACTGGATCTCAGTGAAACTTGGGTAACTTCCAACATTATAATAATGCTGACAATACCACTAAGCTCAAATTTATTGTTAAGCTTAAATTAATTTGTTAACTTAGTTTAGAGGTAGCGTTGCAGGACAACTGCTTCTGGGGTCACAGAGTCCTGCTTAAATTAAGTGCTGGTCTAAAAATGTGAGATTTCAAGAAAAAGTTGCGCAAAACTGCTAGAAGCTTGTGTCCCAGAAGTGATGCCCGTGGTATTTTAATTCTAACACTGCCACAGAGCATTAGAAACTTGATTACTAAGAAGGATTGTGCTGGTATTAGGAAAAAAACATTGTCATTGTCACTTAACTATAGAATCACAGAATTGTTCTGGTTGGAAAACACCTTCAAGATCATCAGGTCCAACCATTCCCCCAGCACTGCCAGGGCACCACTAACCCATGTCCCTCAGCACCACATCTCCATGGCTTGGAAACCTCTCCAGGGATCACAGGGACTCCACCACTGCCCTGGGCAGACAGGGGACAGGCCTGGACAACCATCAAGGGGAAGAAATTGTTCCTCAAGTCCAACCTAAACCTCCCCTGCGGCAACTTGACGCTGTTTCCTCTTTTCCTATCACAAAGGAGCTCCAAGTAGATGAGCAAAATGAGAGACAACCTTTTTTATGTTTTATATTGGTTTGAACCATAACTCAGGCAAAAATGACTGATATTAATACGGAGGGAAAGCCCCTCGAGGGTCTGCTAGGATTTTCCACCATTAACAAACTCACTATTAAGGTGAAATGCTGTCCTTCACACAGCACGGTCCTACTGTCTGTATTACGTATGGTGTTAGGTCAGGTGTTTGCGTTGTCCACATCAGCAGCTGCACCCCTAAAACCGAGGGTCTGGGAGCTAAAACGGAGGGCACGGTGCTATGAGGAACTCAGTGGTCCCCTGTCCCTGAACACCAAAGGAGAGGCAGTGGGCAGTCCAGCCGGCCGAGCCCCTGGCTGCCCGCCTGCTGAACCTTCTCTGAGGTCAAACGACATGTTGATACTGAAAGATGACGACAATCCGCTCTGTCAGAGGCTCAGCTGTGCGTGGTATGCGGAAGCGAGATGCCGCAGCCAGCGCCTCGCTGCTGGCACGCGGGGAGCTTTACGAGCTCCACCAAGCAGGGTGCAGATCGCCCACGGATGCTACTAACAGCTGGTCACACCAGGGCCTCCAAGACAACAGCAAAGGGCACCTTCTCCACCCCACGTTGACAAACCACATCCCAAAGTCCCAGTTGCAACTGGGAGCTTTGTAGTCACTTCCCTTCCTCAATTTCATCCTAGCCCCAACAAAACGCGTGCTCGCCCCCTCCCCAAACCCACAGCTGTATGTGGTGGAAAAGACCAGATGCTGGGGACAAAGGGTCACCATATCTGCCATGAGATAGGAGCATGGTGTCCTGGAAAGGCATGAGTATCCCTCCAGTTCCAGGCATCTCCCTGGGTAGGAAGCTCTAGTTCCCATCTGGGACCCAGCATCTCCAGACGGGTCATTGGTGTAAAGGAAAGAAGGCTCAGGAGATGCCTTCTGGCTCTCAACAGCTGCATGACAGGAGGTTGGAGCCAGGGGGGTCAGGCTCTGCTCGCAAGGAACAAGTGATAGGACCAGAGGAAACAGCCTCAAGTTGCCCCAGGCCGTGGTTTAGGTTGAAGCTGAGGAACAACTTCTACCCCTTGAGGGTTGTCCAGGGCTGTGCCAGGCTGCCCAGGTAGAGTCCCCATGATCCCTGGAGGGGTTTCTGAGCTGTGGTGCTGAGGGACATTGGTTAGTGGTGACCTGGCAGTGGTTTAATGGTTGGACTTTATGATCTTAAAGGTCTCTTCCAACCAGAACAATCCTATGTAACTGGACTTTGGTGGGACATGGTGATGTAGTTCTAAAAATAGTCTTTCTTGGTGGCATCTGAGACAGGCAGTGTAGGTGTTCCTGGAGCAAGTTCCCTCTGTATTATGTGATCCTTATGGCCTTTATTTTATAAATGAACATGTTCTGGAGAAAATAGTTAACTTGTGCATGAGAAGTTGTAACATTAAAAAATGTTGTGGGGTTTTTTTTTTTGGTTGGATTTTTTTTTGTTGGGTTTTTTTTATAAAAGTTTATTTTCCACAAGGAAGAGCAATAGGAAAAATTGTTTTCCACATATTGTTTTCTTGAAACAGAATCTACAAGGACATATTCAGCACCAAAACTAAAAACAAACAACAACAACAACGAAAAAAAAAAAAAAAAAAAAAGAAGTACAAACAGCCATAGAATATAATCTATAAAGCAAACATTTAATATTGCACTTTGTTTCTCTAACGTTTGGATTTTACTTAACTTTTCCCCTAATTCAGATCAGAATTCTCTATCAAATACTGGGCTACAACTGTGAACCTCATGTTTTCGTTAACGCTGAGAATTGACCAATACTCGTGGAAGAGTAATGCCTCTGAAGGACTCACAACATTAATTCAAACTGAAACGTCTTTTTTACTTGGTAAGACTGTAGAATTGTTCGCTCCGACCGCCCAGGCTGCGACGCCGTGTCAGTTACCAGGATATTGGTCAATCCTGCTTCATATGCAGTCTCTCCATTGTATTGTGATAAGTACTTTTAATGCTTTATGTTGAGAACAAAGTTTTCCCCAGTCCAGAAAAAAAAAAAAAAAAACAAAAAAAAAAAAAAAAAAAGAAAAGAAAAAAAAAGGAAAATAAAAAGTAAAACCACCAAATGCCCTTTTATGCCAACGATCCCATCAGCTTTTAAAATTGTCTGGTTGGAGAGGGTAGAGGGAAGGGACATTCACAAAAATTGGCCTAAGAACGCAAGACATCACCCAATTTCCTTCTCGTCCAATGCTCTTGCTCAAAGCCACAGCCTTTTAACTGAATCACTTAAAACGCGACTCATATTTTTATCACCCTGTTGTCATTTTTTTTTTTTTTTTGGAAACATGAATGGTCGTTCATGTTCTCATAAAAGGCCACTTATGGAAAAAAAGCCTATTTTTTTTCGTCGCATTTATGAAGCCTTAAAAACAAGGCGGAGGTTTTTCAGAACGAGCACCGTGCAGAAACACCAGCCTCCCCCTCTCCTGCTCCCTTTCTGAGCTCTTTTTATTGCACGAGGAGGTAAGAAACTTGATGGAACACTTCCTTGCTTTCAGTCGCCAACAGCAGAAGCGTGTCCCTTTGTCAGTGGCCTGTGCTACGTGGTTTCTAAAAGGAAAGTTGACTTTCCTTGTCAATCTCTAGCCTGTTAAGTGCTGGTATTTTGTGTTTGCTCGTCTAGCAGCTCCACTGCACTCTTCTCTTCCTCGGGGCATGCTCAAGGCCGAGTGTTCTCTTTTTTTGAACGAATAGAGGGTAAAATTCACTGCTCTGTTGGGTCGTAAAGCTCTCGAGTACCACAGAAGATGCAATGATGGAAGCGATTCCAGCTGAGTATTGCTGGTAACACTGATCTTGCCCAGTTTCATTATACTTCTAGTCTCTTACTATTTTTACAGTATCATAAACCCTGAAGCTAATAACAAAGTGCACAAACTGAGCTCTTAGCATAGTCCAAGCTTTTCCTGCAGTTTGAAATATACTTTTCCCTAGAGACTCATTACATATAGACTTTTTTTTTTTGGTGATTAGGTAACTACGTATAAAAATAAATTTACTTTCCCTTCCCATCCCTACTACTTGAGTTATCAATCTGTCTATGAATCCTAGACAGTGTATGACTATTTCCTTTTAAAATTCTTTTTGAGGCTGAGCTGGTGTCTGCTGGTGTCGTTTTCATTTGTGCCTTTTTTTTCTTAAGGTTTTTTTTTTTTTTTAAAGCTTCACAACTTGAACATCTTGATCACGTAGAAAATGGGAATGAGGGTGGGTTTTGTCACTTTTGTGTATGTCCCTATGCCAGATCCCCCTCTCGAATAAAGAACAAGAGAAAAAAAAACCAAAACACAAACACAAAACCAAAAGAGAAGTAACTCAACAGTGCAACATAACAAAACAAATAGCATTCCAACAGTTTGGCAAGTGATGAGTTCACCTGAGATTAAGTGATTTTTAGGCAGTCTGTAACAAAATGCTGCTTTGCGATAATAGTAGAAAGGCAACAAATTCTTAAGAGAAATCAAGAAGGTATACAATCTTGATGAAGTCTATTAGTTTCTTTCTAAGAACTCTCCATGCCCCCTCTCTCCCCCCCAGCCCACATCCCCATTCCCACATCTGTTGCTTATCTACTACAGTAGGCTGCAAAACATACAGCAAGAAGGATTGGCTTGAAGGCATTTGATGTTTGTAAATAAATCCACAATAGGATCCAAGCTGAAGAGGTGATACATGATCAGCCTACTAGGACAAATTCTGAGCATGTGCATATGCAGGTAAAGTCCAGGCTACATTAAATTAAAAAAAGAAAACAAAAAAAGAAAAAAGTCAGTGCATTTGTCGAAGTCTGTTGCTGTTGGTTGGGTTTTTTTTTTTGTTTTATATTTTTGTGGGTTTTTTGTTTTGTTTTTTTTTTTTTTGTTTTCGCCAAAGCTTTCTTTTGCTCCTTATTGTGCGGACCACAAACAAATAAGAGGAAAGGGTAACAACAGTCCGGCATAAATGAGAGAAAAAAGCTGTAGTGACACTGAACCGCACAACGTAAGCAACGAGCATGTGCAAATTTCCCAATCGTAAGAGTTAGCCATCCCCTCTCTTACAATGTGGGTTTGAGTGTTTTGACACACAACTGTAGGTTAGTAAGGCTGCTCCTAGTATGTGCCAGTACTTAAGGTGGGGTAGGGGGGGTGGAGGGGGAGGGTAAAACCAAAGCTCAGGTCTTCAAGCATGTGGAGCAGTCCTACACTGTTACTGTAGGCTTCGAAGCATGATCACAGGTTGTTTTCATTTATTCACCATACAGGCAAGAGCAAAACCACTTCCTTTGAAAGTGTGTCTCCACCGTGACGCCTTGACCTTCAACATGGCAGGTAGGATTCCAAACCCACGTCGAGCCAGCTTTGTGCCGATTCCTTCAGCGAGATGGGCAAGATGGTCTGTCATCTGTGGGCTGATCTGGGTTTGGATCAATCTAGTCAGGAGGACAAAAGAAAACAACCAAAGCATCTTTTAGAGTCAGCTGCTAGAAAACAGAAAAGACACCAGAAGAGCATCAAAACTGACAAGTTTAAGACAATCATACTGACAAATAGCATTCCCAATCTAAAGGTTATCCCAATAACTGAAGAACCTCTAGTCAATTTGACAAAACTTTGAATGAAAATTTAGTAACAAAATATAGTGGAAAATTCTAAGCTACAAGTTGATGGCAATCTAAGGATAAGCACAAAGAACTAAAAAAAAACCTTGAAAAATCCACTTTAGCACAGAAGTCTTTGTAATTATTTACTATACACTAAAGAGACTACTTGACTTCTCAGTAAAAATGTAACTTAGAAAGTAATTGATTTCAGAAGATGTTTTGCTTCAAGACAAAGTTATCAGTAAAAAGTCTCTCTACTTTTAATTTGCAAGTAACTAATCCTCTCCATAAAATGTTTCAGAAGTTCATGTGTTCCACACTTTACCTCCTCTTCTTTTCTATAAAAGGATGAAGGGGAGCAACCTGCTAACTTAGATTTCCCAAACTGGGCAGTAAGAGTAGCTTAAGTTGACATTACATAGTTTAGCAAACATTCTCATCAGCTAATTTTATACAACCACTTTTTTTAGGACAAAAAAGGCTTCTGAAGTACCCCAAATAAAAAGGACTTGAGTTGTAGCCTAGGATTGATCTACAGAAGAGTCCTCAGAGAATTCTTCAGCAAACGAAACACACTGCCCCTCTCTGCCCACTCAATAGCAGATTAGTGTTTCAAGGGGAGAAGGGGGAAAAAATAGAAAAATATTAACAGTGGGCAAATTTAGGCCAGACTTAGCCAAAGGATGCTGTTTTACTTTTGTCCTGTACCACTGCTTTTTCCTGAAAAATGAACACAGAAGGCTTTTAAGTTGCCAAAGTTACTGAGTGGATTTCACAGGACTAAAAATGCAGCCAGAAATGTTGGATGTTTCTGTGAATACACAGTTCTAAATCAGAAAGAACATCTTTATGACTTCTCTGCACAAAAATTTCTGAAAGCACTATGAGCACAGAACCAAAAATGCAGAGACTAGTTTTAGAAAGATGCAGAGCTGAGAAACATTGGCATGTTGTGCATCTGAAGCCTTAAAAACGTTGGTGTTAACCAACACCATGTATTTATATACATAATGCAAAGGTTTAACAGTTGCTGAGACAGTTCACAGCAGTTTGGCAATTTCTACAAAGCATTAGAACTGTGAAGAATCCTGAACACTCTCGATGCAATCAATCCACCTGCACTTTGCTAGAATGAAGTTGCCTTATCCCCAGGTTCCATCGTTTTCATGATTTATCTTTTTTTTAAGTAAAGGAGAAACAAAATCCTGCATTTATTCCGCAAGACAGAATTCGGAAGAAACGGAGAATTTCCCCATCATATTTTATCAGAAGGTACCTACTTCTGAATAGAGGGGTGGAGGCAGAAAACGGAACTCCTGGATGTATGCGAACAATGGTCCTGGAAGCGCTCGCTCGAAGTCCTCACAAGCACCGATGGGTGCGAGGCTGGACTGTCTTTGTTCCTCCGTGACCACTTCTGCATAGCTAGGAGGTGCTGCAGGGGAAAAAAGGCACACACAGTTCAAACAGCAAGTTCTTAACACACGTCGAAATACGTAACACGGTGAACATTAAGCTTTTTATCGTTGCAGAACACACCAGCAGGCAGGGAAGTGACCTCAGCGACTTTCAGCAGTTGTTGGACATGAAAGGGAAGGTAGGCTGCTTCACTTTAAGGTTATGCTCAAATCCAAGAGCAGACTGACCACTCTTTATTGCTTTATCACATACCCAGAACACTGGATTTCTGTACACATGGGAATGACAGAACATTGCATTCTTCTGGACTCCAGAAATCCAAGTCTGGGATTTGTACATAAAAAAAGGGATGTTTATTAGCTATGTGGAAAAATATGGAGATGAAGAGTTTTTCCTTTGCCAAGATACTTCCCACTGAAATGATACATGCTATCTTCTGACAAAGCCTTGGCTACTCGGGCAGGCAAAGGACACCATAAACTGCTACTATGATGGGTTACAACACATTATAACTCCAGATGAATCCTGCCTCCAGTATCCCGACTGCATTCTGCACAGGTACTGTGGCATCCTGAACTTTCACTTGTGCCAGCTTCCAAGCAGCTGGATTTCACCCTCTTCTTCTACAGAGGACAAGCAGATGGCAAGGAGACATCCACAAGGGATTTCCCATGGGCTTTATTAGGAAAGGTGCAATTTGGGCCTTTCTGAATGACAGCAATGAATAAAGCAGACAGAAAAATGAAAAGACTAGCAAATTGGTTAGGGTTTGTATTGCCAAGTTACCTTCTGGTCTTTCAGGCAGTGTCAGACCGAGCCAATTCATGTTCATGCTACACTGGCTGCTCACACTTGATGTTCTGCTACCAAATGGGTGTAGAGGAATGGTACCAATGACCAGTGGTAAGTTAAGGAATAAATCCATGGCGCCTGGAATATCAACATATACCTAAAGAACGACAACAACAAAAGAGGTGCATGATTACAATGCAGCTTTGTGCAAATGCTTTGTAATTATTAGTCCAAGTTCTCTGTCCATGGGATTTTCCAGCAGTAACTTAAGTTCTTTGTCTGTTTTAGGGCCAGTGTCCCTAAGGAGATAAAAAGCTCCCTGAGCTGAAAGCAGCTCAGGATTCTTAACACAAGCCCTCACATGGAAATGTCACCTACTCATAACAAGCTTGCTTAGCTGGCACACCACAGCTGCTTTAAGAATGTACATGCTTTAAACTGCATTTATTCACAGAACTCCTGTCAGGACAATACTACTAGTGTGTGCATTTTTTCCTAACCATTTAGCACAGATGCTTTGTTAGCAGGGGAAAGGAATGATAGAAACTACTCATGTTCAAATGCAACAGACCACCCAACATACCATCAGTGAATACTCCACACGGATTATACTACAGTCAAGGATTGAAGGGGAAACAGGTGGAATTTTCAACTGTTTGCCATTCCAGGTTTCTGTTTTGCCAGATGACAATGAATCCCCACGCAGGTTGGCAACAAGCTGTTTGACTTCCTTCATTTTCCCTTTGGCATAAAATGCCTGTGTTTGGTAAATGGCTGCCTTTGGCACCACCACACGGGAAGAGCAGTTCTCAATCTCAGCAAATATCTGAATTGATTCACCTGAAACAAAACAGGATTTCATGTTCTCTTTGTGTTTACAAGGCATCTTAAGCAAACTGCCACATTCTGTGTATTGTTACAATGCATTGCATGCCCCTAGCAATGCTCCACCTTGGAAAAAAAATCCACTGATGCTTACAGGAATAGGATAACTACTACGAACTAATCTAAAAGAAAAATGCACAGGTCTAATAGCAGCAGATGTCCCTTGACCATCTGGAGACACAGCTACCATTAGTAGTTAACAAAATTAGTCGTAGTTAAGAAAACCTTAAGAAAACCACTGAATGCAGACTGAGGTGGCAAGAATAGTTTAAATGTTTTGTTTATACAAAAGCAGTAAGTACAAACTGTCGTTTTAGAAGGGAAGGAAAAACATTTCCTATAATTACTTCTGTTACGTACCTGGGGTGTAGCCCTTCCTTTCAATTTTGGCACTTAAGGATATTGGGCCTGAGGTACAAAACCAACAACAGAGAGTCTTTTCTTTTGTGCCTGCTTGGGGTGACTGCAAGAAAAGAACAACATCATCCACTTAATTAAGAGTTCCATCAATTTCTTCACCTGTTTTCATCAACAACAAAAATGATTTTAAGGTATTTTGATAAACACAGCTAGCTTTATTTAGAGGAAAGAAACTCAATCAAGTTAAATGCAGGTGTAAGGTTTAATCTAATTACATTACTCATTATCACTGCTTTTTCTGATAAGACTTCATACTCCAGATAGTTTTTATACACAAATACTCTAACTTCAGAAAAGGCTTTATAGCTCACATATCTCAAGATACTGTGGGCAGAGCTTTTCATTTATCAGTAAACTGGAACATCCTCCCAGTACATCACATTTCAGAAACAATAACGAAGCTACAGTACTGTAACCTTGACTCCTGCTATTTCCTCTGTTTCAGAATGATCCTGTTTCATCTCCATTAAACAGACTTTGTTATTTTACACGATAGCAGGATTTAGGACTTGATCCAAAGACCATTAAATTCAAATGGAAGTCCTTTGATTTTAATGGAATTTGTGCAAGGCCAACGTCCCTTTGCAGGTCTGATTTTTCACCCATACACACAAGAAACCTGTTTCAATGGACTTTTGAGGGGTTTTTTTCCCCCTCCACAGATGAGAATTTGGGGAAGAGAAGAAAAAAACAAAGGTGATTTTAGGCCAGATTGAAATCAAATTCTCACTGAAAACAGTTGTGATACTGAAATTAATGAAATGCCATTTCAGAAAAAAAGATTATACAGAATTGTGATAATTTCTCCCCATTGGCAGAAAACTATCCATATGGAAATTACCAAGTATGCACGCCAGTACATTTTTTACTTTGCATTTTTAAGTTAGCAGTCTCTATAATATGCATTTAAAGTTTTGCTGTTCCTTCCACAGATTGTTACTCAAAATCAAAGAGGAACAGTTCTCAAAATTTTCCTTCTTAGTGACATTTTACAATTTATAGTCTTACCAATTTAAATTGACAAAGCCATTATGTATCTTAAAAGTGAAGCAACTCTAAATGCAGGAAAACATAGCTTTCAAAATACCAGTAGTTACAGAGTTGCTGAGCTGATGTAAGACTTAAGAAGATAGCTGCAGTTAAACGAGCAAATAAATATTAGGTAAAATTAGATGTGGATACTGCTTCAGTTATTATAGTTCATTATTTTTATTCCAGAAATAAAGAATGAGTAATTCTGTCAATTCTTACCAGTAATGAAGGAGTGTTGATATCTATATGTTCAAAGACTGTAAATTCCTTCTTTAATTTTACTGGTAGA
>WTSP01012233.1:0-30982 GCA_025331215.1 Actenoides lindsayi
CTTTTCATTTGTGTCCTGCTGTTTCTCCCGCTCCTCGCAGCAGCTGTAGGCAGGGACCACCGCGAGCAGCCTCCTGCGTGCTCCCAGCCCCCTGTGGGCATCTCAGTGCTGCCAGTGCCCTGCCCTGCTCTGCCTCTTCTGTTAACTGCCTTTTAAAAAGAGTTTTGGCATTATAGATATATATTTATTTTTAAACAGAAACATTTAATTTCAATAAAAGCATGAAAGATAGTTTGTTTACATAGATATCTAATGCATCTGGAAACTTCCTAAAGGCTTGTTACTTTGCACCTGATTCTATTAATGTTGATTTAACGGGCATAAAGAGTAACTACTGTTGCTAAGAAGGACAGTAATACTTTTTAATATTTTTAATTATCTATCTTCTGGAAAAATTGAACCAAATATGCAGTTAAAAGCTCTTCAATGCATCGGGGAATTGAATATATTATAAGAACTCACATAGATGAAATGCTGATTAGTATTTAGGTAGACTAATTATAGTTAAAGACTGCTCTACTGAGCATAGGCTGATATGCAAACTTGCTGTGTCTTCAGAAACCTTCAGAGTGTAGGACACAAAACAGACTTCACCTTTTTTGAAATCTGGTACATGTGTATTTGTATGGCTTACAAAATCCTTTTTGTATGCAATGAGGGATGGATTGGTATGTAAATAAGGAGACAGCATCACACAGCTGTAGCAAAACTAGATATAACTTCCCTGGAAAAATGGAATCTGATTTCTAGGGGCGTTCATCTAACAGGATGAATCTGTGCCAGGCTTGCAGGATGTAAACAGTAATGTTTTTGCTGATGTCAAGGGCTTAATGAGTGGGGGATAAAGTGTACTAGAAGGCAATATATGGGATTTAAAAATAAAATACTCTGTATTTGCACTTTTTTTTTTCTTTAATATACAACGCCAAACTCACAAATGATTTGCGGATGTTGACAGAAGATATTTTCAGCAGTAGAGCTGCTCAGTTTATGAGGGATATGGTGCTATTCCATATGGAACTTTACATACATGTGCTGGAGTGTGCTTTGCAAGCACTGCAGCACCAAGAATATTCAAGTGTTGGGACATAAAATGATCAGCTATTCAGAATGGGAAGAAGTTCATCCTTCTACTGAACAGTGCATACTGAACTTTAATGTTTTCTGGAGCGATAGTGGTTGTTCAGTGAAGATCTAAAGTTAGATTGATCTTCGATCTTTTCCTGTTTAGTGCTTCTAATGTTCCTAAATTGCTACAGACAGCTAGAATAGAAGTGTTGCAATTGTTGTCCACACAAAACTAGCCTCCTTTACACAAAATGTTCCACAGAAGGCACTTGGCTACATCCCTAAAGTAGCAGGATTTGGTACAGAACTTTATGGGTTTTTTTATGACAATGCAAAATATTAAATAGGTGTTCAGTAATATTTACCAGGAAAAAAAAAAGATTATATCATTCTCTAGCCACCAAAAATCCCCTTGCACACAACCTTTTTCTCTGAAAATAGAAAAGAAAGCTTAATTCCTTTAAACGCATCAGTGACCAGTGTGTTTCTGCTGAGGTCCCTGGTTTGTGTTGCTGTAGCACTAGGTGGCTATAAGGCCCTTCTAGCTCATGTAGTCCCTCACTCACAGCTAGACACCCAGGATGGGCCCTAATAAGATAGTTTAAAGAGGGAGAGCTTAAATTGGTTACTGAAGTATTTTTTTCTAACTGAAATAGTGATTAATAAAGTGACCAAAAATAGGCCAAACAGACATATTCTTTCTGGTCAGGACAGAGAATAATTCTTTCATTAGAAATGAGTTCTCTGTCCAATGCCAGATGTACCATTACCATAGTCCTAGAGTCAACAGAATCAACAGATTTAGATTCAACAGAATCAACAGATTAGATTCAACAGAATCTAATACGTCCCAGATTACAACATCAGGTGAAGATTTTACTTATGTCTTGGATGAATGTTAAAACAAATACTTTTCTAACATTTACTAATGAAATTCTCATTAGAAACTGGACTAAGAGGTTTTAGAAGGTGGGACTTCCACATGTATCACATTTTACTTCATTTTTTTTCTCAAAGCTGCATACACATATGGTACCATTCTTGCCACACAAAATGCCTATCTGCCTACTATTTACCCACGTTTATCTTCCTACTCCATTCGAACATGCTGGTCTGATTTTGTACCAGATTCATCCACCATAATCATGCTTGGGATGTTCTTCCTGTAGGATGGGGCCGAAGTAGGAAAAGACACATAGCTTGGTTTGAGATAGGTCTCTGAGCAACCTGTTATCTGTGACACATCGCAGTGATGGCTGTACTCTTCATGGAAAGGTAGCATGTGGCCTTTGGCCTATGTGAGGGAAGAACATAACACTTTCTATGCCCACAGCTTGAGGCATCTGAGAAACATCTTTGTCATGGTCTAAGTACAGAAGGGAACAAAAGGTACCTGGGAACATTAAGAGATGCAGGTATAGATAACCATAATGGATGAAAGTACAAAAGACACAGGTACTAGCTTCTTCAAATTTACAGTTATGTGGCTATAGCAAAAAGATCTTGAGACTGAGAAATCTTTCTTGAGCCACATCCCTTATCCTTAGTTTCCCAGGAAAAGATTTTCAGTAACAAAGCTGAGGGGTGCTAAGTGTGTGTGAAATACAGGTACACGGGGTACTAAAACAAGTGTTGATCCTTGCAGTAATGTCTACTTGAAGGGTATCACTGTAAAATTTTATGGAATTTGTATTCAACTCCCTCCTCCCCAGCCCCTCCCCAAAATATTTCTACATTACAATGGTATAACATGTTGGGAAGGAAAAAACCTTGACAATGTATTTTGTTTTCTAGTACTGACAAGGTAGCATTTTTTGTAGTAGAGATATTTCCTAACGTGTCATTGCTGATCCTTTTTTTGGATGCTTTTGTACACCATTCATAAAAATAAAGCACAGGTGAGTCCTATAGGAATTATAACCTGCATCCTACTGGATTTCTGCTGCCTGTCTACTCTGAGGTTTCTTTTGTGTACAGTAGAAGTACTTAAACTTATTCTTGGAAATCAACTATATATTTATGTACCTTTGAATAATTTGAAGAAAGTAATTATATTAATAAAAATGGCGAGTCATCTTGGTAGAGATTGACTGGTGGGGAGGTAGTACAGCAGCCAGCGTAGGGTCACCCAGAGACATACTTAGCCTGGTGGACCAGTGGTGTCAACCGTACTTATTACCACATAAATAGGTTTTAATGTCATTGCCTCTATGTTTTTAGTCCTATGAGTTGTTAAAAATGAGAGGTTACATGGCAGTAAGTGCTGTGTTCAAACAGACCATCTCTCTGTCTAGCCTAATGGTCCTATTGTCCAGTAAGAATGAGATGCAGGAAACTTTTCAGTACAAAGGAGGTTAAGAGTGCTCATAAATTCCTATCACACTTGGAAGTGAAGGCAGGCTTTGTGTCAGGGTTTTGCAGGCAAAGAGTAATGGCTTAATCAATTCTGTTACATCTCTCCACTTTACATTTTTTCTTAAATGTGTACCTACACTGTTTATAAAATATTATCCCATATTTACTGGATTTCAAAGATACAGTTGTGTAGTAATTTTTATTTGCTATCCATTTATCTAATTACTCTGTAGTATTAATATTTTAAACCTGACATCACTGACAAGATGTCTGTTGATTTTTGAATTATATGACAGAAAATGTAATGATTTTGTGTTATACTTTTGGAATGCTTTTTAAAGACTTTTGAAGAGAAACAGTAGCCTGACTGACATTGTCTCAAATCTCAAAAATATTCCATGCAAATTAATATGGCTTCTACCTGCATAGTTCTCATCTGTGGAGTTTTTTTTGTCTTCTGTATTGCTGTCATCACCAGAGTCTGAAAGCCTCTCGGGAGATTAGTGGGCTATGTATTTATTTTTTTCAGAAGCTATGACATCAGTTCATTCTGCCCCATTGTTTCCTTCAGGTGAGAATTGAGTAAGATAGGCATTGTACAAGGGAAGCAGAGGGCCTAGGCATGCTCATGCTGCCCTAAATTTATCCTGGAGCTGGCAGTCCTCCTACTGAACTTGGAGCAGGAGGTAGTGAGGCTGGTGATGGATGAGTTTTCCTGTGGTAGATCATTCATAGCCTTCAACTTGACTGGAGAGGAGTTCTAGTTCCTTCAGAGAATATCTGTAGATAGTAGAAAAATCCATTGTGTCCCTGTCTTTATCCCCAGACTTAGAGCAGATTTTCACAGTTTTGACCAATGTGTTTTAACAGTTTGAGGATGAAAGCTGAGACTCAGAATGTGACTCAGTGCTTTTGAGGAGATAGCAGGAAACTTTGAAGCTTTGCAATGGAAAAGAGCAAAAGAATCTGATATACTTCAGCCTATGTTGACAACAATAAATTAGAGCTCTGTAAAGACCGAGAGCCTGATTATATAAAAGTCATAGGTAGAAGTCCAAGAGGATGAGAATATCTGTCTTCTGTGAACTAACAAAAGCAGATATACAGGTACAGCAAGAAAGTCTTGCTTCTGTTATCTTGCAAACACACTTTAAAATTCGTTATATATAAAAATAACAAGCAGGTTTTCAGGACACTTTAAGCTAGCACTTCACAGACTAGTAAGTCTGGATGACACTAGTGTTAACAGCTTCAAAAGCCATTTTTTAAAAGGTATAAATTATATCTCCAATTGTATCACCAAGTATTTGGAACTATGCACTGAAGCATACAAAACGATATCCCCAAAGTAAAGGGACAAACCTGTTCAGAAAATAACAGGATATTGAGATCTGGTTTTCTGCACATGAAGACCAAAAGTGGAAATAGCAAAACTAAATGCTTACCAAGAACCATTAAGTTCCCTTACAGAATCTTTCAGATACCACAATTCAAGTTATCCTTTAAATGTTAGGGTGATATTTCAGTGTCAGGGAGTCATCTCCTGTTCTATTATTACTAATTCTGCCTACCTTGAAAAAAGTCTATTCACAATACATTCTCTTAAGCTATTCAGCAAGCTGTTAATCTGTCTTTCCATCTATCTCTTGTACTGTTTTCATTGCAACAGCATCTGGGTCTCAGGAGTAGACACTATGTTAACATTCCTTAAGAAGAATATCTGTAAAAAGTTTGTGACTGTCTGAGGCAGCGGGATGCATTTGCACCCTTCTTTACTATGTGGTGTTTACCACTTCAGCATTTCTTTCGGGGAGGTTGGCCAGAAGCCTACTAGAAATACAAATCACAGCTGTAGCTAAATTGAAGATGGATCGCAGCTATATCCATAGTCAAAAAATTTAAAAGGTCAGTTTTCAGTACAGTGTGTGCTGCGTTATGAACTGTGTGCTTAATTGAACAGGAGCCATTTTAGGTTGCATCCTTCTTTGTCCACACAGTTGTTCTTCCAGAGTATACTGAAGCTTTCAGTGTTTCATTCAAATGAATATAGGTCATTGCACATTTTCAAGTACTGCCATTGTCTCAGTAGACTTTGTTAGGTAACCTAAATACTTAAAAATAATTCAGCTAAATATTTTACCTTGTAAGTGTGAACACCATGATAATCTGAGCCTACCTATTTGTTTTTCCTTTATTCTTTGGTACGGATTTTAAATTACAAGCCGCTTGCAGCAGTGACTATCTTTCCCTGTCTGCCTGGACAGCAGCTAATACCTTTGGAGTATTATTGAAACTTTAATGAATATTACTAATTATGCAACTTTTTCAGACTTCAGCAGAGCTACGTGGCACTGTAACATTTATTACCACAAAGAAACTCACCCAGTGCACAGGATATTTGCAAGATACTTTCTAACAAGTCTCAAGCAGTTGAAACATGTTTGACCTACATGCTTGACAGTCCAATTGTGAAGGAAAAACAGTTCTTCAAAAAAGGAAGGTGTTTCAAAAACATGAAGATGTTCTAGTAGCAATGCTTAACTTTCTTTTGATCTGTCTTAGATTATTTGGCAGTAGTGGTAGGCAAAATAATCTATTTTTGATAGCAAGAGAGCCTTACCCTTTATATGTACAACATAAGTTTCCTGTAGGAAAAGATTGTTTCATGTGGTAATTGTACAGAAATTAAAAATATGCAGCAATCTTCCCATAAACAAATTAGCACACTGTTGGTGAAATAAAAAGTTAATTGATAATTGCTAGAAAGATGCTTTTCTCAGCATGTCTTTTATGGAAAAGAAAATACCTCCAGTCTAAATAATAGATTAGCACTACTTTTTTTTTCCCAGTGTTTTTAATCACTTATGAACTACACGTATATTCTAGGATGTCCCTTCAGATTGCACTCTCGCCTCCTGCAATAAAGTCCTGGAAGTAGCCATGGGTGACACTGTAAATTTCAGACAGCTTTCCAACTATCAAGTCTTCTCTAAGAGTATGGAGTCAAAGGGGTTTTTTTACCAGTATAAAATTAAGCCCTCTGACTCTTTGTCTGCAAAAGGGTTGTGGAATGAAGTCTAATGGATCACTGTGTCCCTGTCCATGCTCCATAGGGTAAATAAATTAGGCAATCAGTAGCAGAGATGTTCCCTCTTGTACCATTACAAAGGCTCGTTTCTATCTCAAACTCAAAGCACAGGCCCTCTGAATGAGAACAGAGGGCCATCTAGCCTGTCTCCTGTTTCTGACCTGTGACTGTTAAAGGATGCTTAAGGAAAAAGTAGAAGAAACAGAGATTATGTCTTAATGATACTTCCCCTGAAATGTCATCCTGAATTTAGTGATTTATAATCTGAAAGTCGTTCCAGATCATCAAGTTTAAAAACTGATCATAGCGTCAGTGATTGTATCTAAACTCTTTCGGGAGCCCTTTCACAGCTCTAGCTTCTACAAGAATATTAAAATTCCAAAAACATTCCCAAAACAAGATAGTTGTTTTCTTCATGATTAATTTTTTAACTCTATAATAGCAAGATAAAGAAAGGCCAGACTGTGCTTCTCAAGCTGAAAGCTATGCTGGAGCCAAGCATTCATTGAAGAGCTGGCAACTCTGTATTTTCTAGTAAGTGCCTTGAGGTAAGAACAATTACATGGGCATTTTGTGCAACTGATCTCACAACAAAGATCCAGCCAGGCAGTTGTAGTGATCACACACTTGTGACACTAGTCAGTAGGACTGCTTTTATACACTGATTTTGACCCACCTGGATTCTGTTTCATCCACAGTATTTCTTCAGAGTCTGTCACATCTTTAAAATATGAAATGACATCTCACTATATATATATATAAAGGGTTTATTTTCCTGGCTTTCCTGGCCAGCAAGCTCTTTTCGATTCTCATCACAACTGCTATTTCAGTGTGCTTTCCCTCTAGAGGTTCTTTTCCTTTACGCGCGCACATTTCAGGTGTTGCTTACTGTCTTTTCATCTACTTTTTGTTTTCAAAGCCAGATTTCTGCATCTATGTCACTGACTCACCTGATGTTTTCTTATAACATTGTCTTTTGTTTCTCCTTACTGCTCCTTCCTTAAAAAGTCCTCTCTTCAGAAAAAAAGTCCTGGCCAAGCAACCTAAAACCTTCCCTCAAAGATTAGTCATTGAGTTATCTCCCAGTTTATTTAATCTTGTATTTCTTTGTATTTACCTTCTCTTGGGCCTGGAAGAATTCCATTAAAGACCAGATAAGCCAGTCTTTTCCAGCTGGTAGCTCTTTGATTCTGTTCTTTATGTAGTTTTGCAGTGACAATTTTTCAGCATGAAGGACTAGTGGATTCTTATTTTCTCCCATCATGACTTTTTGTAGTTCAGGACAACGTGTATTCTTGCTCCTGCCACACCACTTATCTTTCTTCCCTCCACATCAGCTCTGACTTGCTCATTGACTCTTTAGTGAAAATCCCCAATCATCCATACATATCTGGTTTTCATGTTGCAAATGTGCTTCTTTCCTGTTCCTTAATCTGTTATTTCTTATTTCTTTATCCATTATTTTTGTCCTTTTCTGAACTGTCATGATCTTCTGTGTAACACAGTTCATTGTCATCACGATCCAGTTCCTGCTTATTTTCATTGCTCCTTCCTCTCTTACACAGCTAGCTGCTCTTCCTTCCCCTTTGATGTGTCTGCCAATTTCTTCTCTTCATTTCTCCATCTTAGTCTTTCAGTTGGCTCTTTTCTCTTACCTTGTCTTCATGGCATGAATGGCTACTTTTCTTTTCTGGGCCTCTGTGTTTCAGATCCTCATTTTCTTCAGGGATCTACAATTCTTGAATCTTCCATGCTGTCTTTTTGTCTATCCTCTGTCACATCCTTAAATCCCCTTTAGAAACTTGATTCTCCGTACCCATGGCAACGGTCGCTTCAGATTCTGTGACCAAAGCAAGCACTGAATTAACTCTGCTGTGCTTTTCTTGTTTACCATGTCACATAAAAATGGGAGAGCTGAATTTTCTTATCTGATGACTCATAACTCTCCACTGAAGCTGATGTCTGGGCCCTTTTTCTTAAAGCTGAGTGAACAACTCCTGAGGAACAACCCCTTTGGTAGAAGTAACTTTTTTTTTTTCCCCAGTTATTGTGAAACAGAATCTGTACAATTTTCACAAAAAGTAAATATTGAATGGTTGGTTACAATGTGCTGAGTTTTGGAATATTCTCCCCAAAACCTTTAGAGAAGAAAACCAACAATGGGCAACACATATCAGCAATGGTGAGGGAAGAAATAGGATAAACCAACTTTGTTAGCAGCCATCTGTTACTCCCACAGACACCACTGCCTTGTGCATGAGTGATTAAAAACGTGTGAAACAATGCAGTAGGTTTGGTCTGAGGGAATGGCTTTGCAAACCCTTGGCAAACACTACCAAGAAGCTGCAAGCACCTCTCAGGCAATAAAAACTATTGATAAGCTCATCACAACATATGATTGAATGCTACATAGAATCAGAGCACCAACTAGGTGTTAACATATGTACCAATCACATTATCAACTACAAAATCAGGAGTGAAGTGCAGAAGTGGCTCTGATACATAGAAAGATGCTTAATACTTAAGCAGGAATGTAGGTGTATACAGGGTTGATTGCTCTTGTGAGATAAGGTGCTGGTGTGATTTTGTTGTGTCAGTAATACTAGAAAGAAGCTGCTTATCTGATTATACAGATTACGGAGAGGACTAGTTTTTAGCAGAAGACTCCTACAAATAAGATGCATCTTGACCATCTGTTGCCAGATGGAAGTGTTCTACTTCTGAATCACTGGTTGCGATGACATATTTAGAAAATGAATCTTTCATGGATAGATCCACAGCACAAACTGTTTGTGATGAGCCTCACACACACATGCTGAGGTTATATTTTCTGTTTACTTGGCCTTGAGTTATAGTATGGCTATATACTCCTGTGAACATATTGTTATTTAGTAGATAGCAAGTCCTGTAGTTCACACCCACCCTTTGAGAGGTATCCCAGTTGCCTGAATAAGCAGTACATAATTTACCCCTGAAAAATGCAAATAGAATATAGAGGCTCTATTTCACTTTTATTTTGAAACCTGTAAATTTATTTGAGGTGTCTGTAGGATTCAGCATATGTACTTAGTTGGCCAGTGTGGGTGGTGTTTTGGTATTCAGGCAGGCCCAGAACACAGCCAACCAACTCATACACCTTCACTTGCTGCTCTGTGCTTAAATTTCCCCTGTGAAAAAACGAAACAAAACACAACACAAAAACCAACCCACAGGTTTTGGTTTGGGTTTTTTGGGGGTTTGTTTTTTCTGTAAGGTATTTACTGTGATTTTTTTAATTATTGTTTTTATGTTTTTTAGTCAACAGACATTAAAAAGAACAAAATAATTCTACATAAGCTAACTGGGAACTTAACAGTTATGCAGTGAAATTTTAAGTCATTACTATTTTAATGAAGTATAAAGATTATTATCAAGCTTAAGTTCTTTGAAGTTTAATTGTGGCTTTTTACACATATTATGCACAAATGAGGTCTTATGCAGAAGCTGAGAACTGTCAGTGAATTTTATCACTGGTGACATGATGCACCTCTTTGATTTTGATAAAGAACCAGCATACCTTCCCCCATCTGTAGGTGCATCACAACTTTTTGGCAATACAGAATTGCCTTAGGTAGATATTAGAAGAGGAAGGTACTTAACATATTTTAAGATAAGGTTTCAAGAAAAGCAACATCTAAAGGCTGTGGAGAAAACCATTACAGTGTGTTTAGCCATCAGCAGTTCAAGACAGCTTGTGATGCAGCTATTGTTAAATACAAATTAGTTTTGATATGCATGTGACTGTAGTGACTTCTGCTGCTTCTTTGTATATACTTTGGGTGAACATTAGAGCAGATGATTTTTTTCTGGCAAAAAGCGTATAGAAATAGAAAATTTCACAGGCTGATGTGTGAGCTTACTTTTAGCTAACACAAGGTGGACTTGATCCTTGTAACAGAAAGAATCATGCGTGATATTTACGTCTACTCAAATCTAGTGAGCATAACTCAACATTGGGATATTTGACAATAATGACAAAAAATCAGGCAACAAATTTTAATACTGAATAAATTCAAGGAAATTACAATATTACCTTACTCTATTGTTTTATTTTAATAATGCTGTCAATGAGACACACAAAGTACATTAATCATCTGGATAGGTTTTATCAGCAGCTGTTTCACATCTGATTCCAGATGGATAGGTCAATGTCCATCACTTACAGTGGACTGATTCCACATCCATCATTGATAATGACTGTGACTGATCAGTCCCAGAGTTGAAACAAGCAGTGTACAAATGACCCTGCGGGTCCTATACGGTGAACTAGAAAGTGAATAGAGAAAGTATGGCCAGCCATGAAGTACTTCAGGGACCCTAAATACTCAACTGAACATTAGTGAGACAATGAATTGTGGGACCAAAAGTGCTTGTTGTGTGTAGGTACAATCATGGATTCATCAAGCAAGCTTGACTCACCCACTGCCTCCACAACACTACCAGCCTTGACTGTGAGGGACTTTCAGCAGCAGCAATTCTAGGGTCATCTGTGTGCAACTAAAAGAAGTTTAAATTCACATATTTGTGATTTACTTGTGAATTATTTGTTCAGAACTTTTAGGACTCAAGACTTGGTTACAGTAGTTTAAAACAGACCCAGTATTGCTATCACATTGCTCAGCCTGTGTCATTCGTATTTCACTGGCCTTTGGTAATGCACGAGGAGCTGCAGCTGGTTTTCCTTTGCCTGGTGAAGCCATTCCAGACCACAGAGCAAGCTGCAGACTAAGACTAGCTGTTTAAAACATTCCACATATTTGAATATTTTGGTTCTAAACCAAAGGAAAATGAAGACAATAAGTGATTCCAAGCTCTATAGCAGGAATTATTCTGGACAGTTACGCTATACTATTTTAGTGAGCATTTTCAGAGAGATTCCCACAGTCAGCTGCCTGAATATGGGAAGGTGTCTTTCTGGTGCCTTCTGGGTGGTGAGAGTTTCCTGTTGTTACAGTAGAGGGTCGTTGTCTTATCCGTGTTGGATAGGATTTCATGTCAGCACCAGGATTTAGCTCCTTCGCTCCAGTTGGGTGCTTTAAGTACAATGCTATAGGATTAAGATTTTCCTTGATTTCACAAATGAAGTAATTTTATGAAATTCTTTTATTGGTTAATCCCGTATTAATTTGCCTGCTTGCAAAACAAGTGCATTCTTTACTCATCTTCTTACCATAAAAATGACCTTGTTATTTATGATAATGCAGCTTGTTGGGCAAAACTTAATCCTGTCGCTACAGACATAATCCAGTGAATCCTCTTTTTGCTGATAACACTTCTTGTTATTTGAACTCCTGTGGGAGCTCTTGATTTAGTGTTTGACAGGCTTCCAGGTCCCCCTAATGTTAATCTTCAGATAATGAGTAATCTAAGAAAGAGGGGGATATAGTTTTCCTGGTTCCAAGCTTTCATCTTTCATGGTAACATGATTGTCTCTCAATACTGTTTCAACCGTTCTACAGTTTTTAAAAAACCCATTTAATTTCAAGACAGGACAGTGCAATTTTGGTCTTGATTTCATCACAAATGGACATCCATCAGAAGGCCAACAAAGAATGAAGAAACGAGAGACATTTGTGCAACATATGTTGAAATCACTGGGGAAAATCCTGTGTTGGTATATGTTGGGCTACCTCCAACCTGCTTACAACATTCCCCTCCGCATTTCATTTACTCTTCAACTAGATGTTGCTGTCTATTGGCAGTCGCTGACTGCCCGACAGGTGCTACGGGGACCTTGTTGGCTGTGCATTAATACACATGTGAGGTGGAAGGTTATTTGGAGAGGTAGCAAAGCAAGTAACTGCCCTGAACTTCAAAGGGAAAAAAGCATCTGAGTCCATTGCCAAGGTTCACCAGTTAGTGGCACTCACAAGTTTTCAGGTAGCAAAAGCAGCCAAGGGGGCCTTTTCCTGCTCTCATCAGGGTGACGTGCAATTGTACTCTCCTGTCTCAGCTGACAGCAACCTATTCTTGCACAGTTTAGATTTGGCTTCACACTTTGCTTTTGTATATACATGAAAATTTTGACTATGATCTGTGTTCAAGTTATCATAAATAGTAATTTCTCCCCCAGCATATTTACCATAAGTATGAGCTGTGTTACTTCGGTTTCTTTTTCCTGGTATGTACATAAGAGATCTTTCCTGTTAGGGAGAATTGACTTTCTTGTATTTCTTTTCTTACTCTGGCAGATTGGAAGCCTGAAAGGATCATCATTCTTATTTTTTCTTTTTACAGTATTTTTATAGGAGAAATGCAATTTGGAAAAATGTCACATATTTGGCCGAGAACAAACTCCACACCATTTTACATGAAAAAACTCTAGACATTAGTGTAGAAAATTCTCTGCTTTATCACTCCTATCTGAAGATGAGTTCTTTTATATTCTGTAGTTTGGTTTAATATCCAGGTTACATCAGATCTCAGGCTCATCTCCATTCTGTCAGTTTTTCAAATCACTCATTTGCTGTTCACAGAGTTAGAGTTAGCTCCCCATTGTTTTGTCTGTTCTCACTCCTCGCACCCCAAGATCAATACTAATATCGATGTCAGGGAAAAGAGATTTTTAATTACTGCAGCACCAAAGCTTAAAATGTAAGAGCAATCCTCTCGGAAAAGGAAGAATAGTGTGAAAAATGTGGAAAACCCAATGAACTATGTTCTTCTAAAGATTATTCTGAACATACATTTCAGTATTTCCACCATGAATATGGTTCAGGTTATTACAATATTTTTCTCTGATGACTTTTCTCAGCCTTAGAGAAGCTAAAAAATCAGCAACAGTTGATTTTTTGTCAGCTTTAGATCACGTAAGAATTCTTTATGATATAAGAATGGAGAGTTCATTATCTGTGAAAGCCTGAGTAGAGTTTGAAAAAGCAGCTGTCTCTGTGCAAATGCATGGAACAGAGGAGTAGCTGAACATAGGTAAAAATAAAAAGGGAAATCTTCACTGTCAGTATTTTCCACGAGTAGAGATTCAGGTACTGTAGAAATTAACTTTAAAAAATCACTTTTAAAAGTGATTTAAAAAAAATAATTAAAAATGAAATTTAAGTTGTAAGTATGCAGCTCCTCAAGTTTGCACTGTAACTATAGTTCTTGTGTAGCTGGATATCAGGGCTGTGCCTTTGTGCCTATCAAGGCAGATGATGCAGGAGCTCTCTGGCCATGTGCAGAGACAAAATAGTGGACAATTTGAAACAGCGGACTAATCTGAGAGAAAGTGGTTGACTGAATTCTTAGCCACCTTCACAGCTAATTGTTTGACTGATTGGTACGGGAGCTATCTGGTGGGAATTTTGGACTGTCCCGAAGGCTTCCCCAGCCAGGTCCTGCCAAGCCCAGACCAATTTGTGTGTTTCAATGTGTTGCAAATCAACCTAGGCAGGGAATCTGGACCTTCCAGGGACTCTCCAGCTGATTCATCTTGGAAAATTGGTCAAGCTGTATATAAATACCCTTTAGCCCACAAACTCCAAGCTCTCATGCTTTACATTCATGGAGCACATTGGCCCTCCTTGTGAATAGATATTGATGATAAATAGATACAAATGATAGAAATTATATAGATGTCAATATCTCAGAGGAAAGTATCTTCATTGTTTTTCTTCCTGTTTTTCTTCATTAAAATGTCATAATCTTCTCCATTCTCTATTACCTTCATGAAGACTGTATAGATTTGGCACATAAAAATGTTTCCTATCATGAAGATTTGTTTTCTTCATAGCACAGTGACCTTATTTTCCTGTTTTCTTGACAAATTCAACATTCCCCAGACACATTCTGTTTACCTTCTGGCAAGTCACTACATTTTAACCACACTGGGGAGTATAAGTGCTACAGATAGTTCTAGTGAGCTTTATTTGCATTTCAGTAGAATTTTTTGTTTTAGTTCAGAGCATATCTTTACATCTCCTGAATTAATGATAAGTATTTTTTCCTTGGTGTAGGTGAACTTCACCCATAAATGGTAAGAGACAAATGAAATAGAGTATGCCATTTGTACTTCTGGATGAATCCTAAACTACAGGGAAACCTGTGATAGAACAAACATCTTGTAATGATACAGTAATGTCTTAGATCTGCTTGGCACTTGTCTAACAAGCTATGGAAGATGGGCAGCACCAGGATCTCAAATTGCCTTCACATTGGCTTTCACAAAAAAAGGGACATGACAGAAGACAGTCATAACAGATGCAACTGGGGATAATACAAATAGTAAAATAATAAGAAGAGAGGGGACTTTCTTTCAGAACTAAGGATATCTGAGTTTATTTTGTGGCTCTGGCACAAATGTGGTATTAAGTAAATCACTTGAATTCACATTCAAGCTGTGAGGCCAAGTACTTCTTCTGAGTAATGCTGGAAGTTCTTAAACTCTAGGCATCTCACTTTTTTACATTAAAAGTTGTGTAGAGTTTCCCAGAGCTCATTGCTGATGTCATATCCAAAGAGGTCTCCCTATGAACCTGAAGTGCGTGAGCCAGTAGTCATCCCTAGAAATCACCTAGACAATTGATTTGCAGGCAAATGCAGGGCAGTGACTGCTTTTTGTGAAAACATTCCACTGGTTTGGCCATGGTCTTGCTGCCAAACTCCCAGACCCTTTACACTGAAGCTAAAAGTTAAAAAAACCCAACAACCTAGGAACATGAATGCAATTCTCATGTTGAGGAGAGGTGTTGAAACTTCTTATAAATTGAATGGATTTTGATGCAAATGGGATCAGAGGCACCGAGAGCATGTTTTTGACACTTGTATAAATGGAGAATGTTCAGCCTACAGCTGCCAAGTGTGAAATTCACCTGTGGCTCATAACCAGCCCTCCATCAGGGCTTCCAGGGGTTACTGCTGCTGGCAAATGCTGTTGTCCAGAGCTCCTCCTGGCTGGAGATGTGTGCCCGCTGTCCTTCTTCCAAAACCTGGGAGGGCACAGATGTGAATATTACTCCCTAGTCTAGCAGTGGTGCACACTGGTGATGACATGTGGCAGGGGCAGGCCTGTCTGGAGAGTGATGCTGTAGGCTGCTGTTAGGCACACCTCCAGAACAGCAGACTGCCTAATGCACGCAGCGGGGTGCTGCCAGAGAAACTATTTCATAGGCTGCCTAGTACCTACTTACAGAAAAAGACTTCATATTACTAAACCAGAACTAGTTCTTTACCAAAAGCTATTTATAGGTATGCCTGTAGCATTTCAGCCATGCCCCAACAGACAGCTTCTTGATGGCACTCATTTTCCTTCAAACTCATAGCAGCAACCTCTGGAAAAGCAATTTCACATACAATCGGTTTTTAACCTGTGTAAAGGTGGTTCCAGGCTCTAATCAGGGTTTGTCTTCATGTTATGGAAAAGAAAATTCTGGGACACACCTCAGGCTGCACAGTTCATCCCCCTTTTGGCGCACTGAGAGCTGTAGGCATCGGCAGACACCCATCTGTAGCACTTACGCAACGTTAACAAGAACATGTCTTTTCTTTGAAGTTATGCTGGAAAAGATTAATCTTAGGCCCATTTTTGTCTTGAGGTAACAGCTGAAAAGCAGCCATGGATTGGTCCTTAATGCTCAGAGCTTGTTGTCATTTCTTCAGTGTGCTGTTAGCAGTCAATACATAACTGCTGTGCTGGTGTCCCTTTAACGAGCTGAGCCTGTAGTCCCAAAGTGCGGTAGCTGTGCATGCACATCTCCATGTGCAATATAAATGGCTATATTATGTAACTGTATAGCAGTGTCAAGGAGTCTCTGGGACTCTTGCCCGAGTGAGGATTTGAATGGAATATGAACAGCAGTTTGGCCCTGGGTAGATACAAGTAAATTGATCAACAGCAGAGCCCGATAAATAAGTTCAACAGTATGAGAGAGATTTCAAGAACATATGCCATAGTGCTTGCTTATGAAGCATTTTCTTGTTCATTGCTTTGGATAAACACAAGCTGAATGCAGATAAACACTGATGTGTTTGATAGGACCCTTAAAGACCGGGCTGAGAATGCTCAGAGTGTCAGGGTGCCAGCTGAAAAGCTCCTGGCTCCCAGGGAGACCCCAGCTGGTGCACGCACAAGTCTCACCGGACAGAGCAACACCTCTGTTTTCACATTTCTACCGCCTGACTCAGAAGGGGAGGGAGGCACAGTGTCAGATTCCCTCAGCCACCTTCACGAGGGGAGGCCAGCATCAAAGCTGGTCAGTGCATTGCTGGGAGCCAGGCTGCACACACACACAACGGAGTTGGATTTTCTGATATTGCTTGGAAGCATCTGCTTTGTCTTCTCTTCGTGTGCTGCCCCCTGGGCTGTTCAGCCACAAGCCCTGTGTGAAATATGCACAGGCAGGGCATGGGAGGGAGAAAGGGAAGTCAGCTGCAGCTTACTAAAGCATCAGAGAACAGGGAATCAAAGATGGATTTGGGAGGCCATGAAAGAAAGAGAGAAGGAGATGCAAGATGTTGGAAGATGTGCACATGTAAGAAGCTGAATAAGGAAAAGGGAGTATGTGAAAAGGATAAAGAGAAACTGGAAAGGGAATACAGGAAGAACAGGAGGATCGAACATAAAAAAAGGAGTGAATGATGAGACAGAAGTGAAAAACAGAAAGGGCACACTTGAGAAAAACAGAAGAGGGCTAAAAGTCTATTTCACTATCTTTTAGGAAGGGCACAGAGGGAAGGTTTTAAAGCTAGGGTTTAAAAATTAAATAATCAAACCAATAGAGTTTTGCTTGGTTGGTTGGGGTTTTTTGTGGTTGGTTGGTCGTTTTAAGGAAGAAAGCAAGCTAGAGGAGCTGCCCAGGATTTAGAATTATTCTGAAAGATGCAAATGCCTCTAGAGATTTTAGTCAATTTACTATTCCAGTCATGGGCTGATTCCTAGGATCATTATTACATCCACAGTGTGTTGTTTTCTGCTTTTCTTTTCCTATGGCAGAGATTAGTAGTGCAGGTTTTTCTTCCAGGCAGTCATTGCTTTTTTGGTTTGTTTTCTTTTTAACAACAGATCTTCATTTTCTTGCAAGGGACTAAGAAAGATTTTGTAGCTGTGGTATTGAGAATAAATATTTTTTTGTGTCCTTCAGAACCAGCAATCTACTGTACTGTGACTTCACAGCTTGGCAGTTCCTCCTAGTCCTGTGTTCTCATGCTTCTGCAGAAGCCTGGCAGATGAAAATTTTAGTTTTGAAAACTTTTAAGCCTTCAACTAATGCCCCTTCAGCAAAGCCCAAAATTAACTTGAAGCTCTTTGGTAGCAGAATAAAGGAGTGCACATGAACAGTCCTCTTCTCATCATTCTTTATTTTGGTACAAATCTGTGTTTCCAGCCTTACAGTTTAGTGTGAGTGCATTATTCTAAACAATGGCAGCTTCTTACAGAGGGACACACTATACTTTGTTTCCTTTACAGGTGAACATAATTTCCAACAGCAGGTGTCAGTCTCAGAGAAGCTACATGATGTTGCCATGCTTCGTATTATTTGAGGTAAGAAAATACTGTTGATAGATTGCTAAGTTCTTGGGTGTATTATTTAAGAAAATGCTGATTTATATTTTACCAATATATTTATGTTTATCTCAACATACTGCTATCTGCTAGTTGGCAATCACTGATGGCAGTTGTGAACAAAATTTCTGTCCCCATACTGTGCTTTTTTTCCCCCAATTCTTTCATAAGAGAGAATGCAGGGGGGGTCTCAACGCCTGCAATTTCATTTTAAGTGGACATGATGTACTGAAGTGCCAGAATCAAAGAGAGTGAAGTACCTCTGAGCTGGACTTAATGTAGATATTGGTGGTTAAATCTTGATAGTAATACTATATATAATAATAACAGTTTTGTTCATCAATATTAAACCACCTTACATTTGAGAGTATAATTATTTTAATTTTAAAGATAAGCAGCAGTGGAACAAAGCAGATACGCAGCAATGGAAGTTAATATAACCATCAGATTTTGAGATGAATCTCCTCAAAACCATGCAGTATCAGAAGTTAGTTTCTGCAGCAGTACCAACTCATGCAGCTATTATGACAGACCATAAATTTAGATTCCAAAGGCAAATTATTGTCCAAGAGCAATGTTCATTTTTCCTTTGACCTAAGTTTTCCCTTCCTTGCCCATTCTTATGCAAAATCTTATTTTTTTTTCAGCTTTTTCTGAGTTGTTGTAACTCATTTGTTGTTTAGTGAAGTAACTTTTTGTAACATATATGCTGAAAACAGCTGTCTAGGTAAGAGCTGTGACATAACCCTAGCTATCTTTCTTTAGTGGTAGAACTTTAGACATAGCAGTTAGCTGTCAAAAATGCCTGCTGGACTCAGGCTTAAATACCCTAAATCTAACTATACTAATCTTGTAACTACTTAGTATCACAAGATTTTGCTAATCATGCGCACTTTTGCAATATTAGTTTTAGATGTCTTCTACTAAAAGTATTAAGTGGTACTACTTAAACAATCTATGTTATCTCTTTTTTTTCTGGTTTTCTTTTTTCTTTTTTTCTTTTTTCTACTTGTGCATATAAGTCCACTCACTGGATTTTCTAGAGAAGGTATACTTCTTTCACCTGGTATTAACTTTCAGAAATTACTGGACTTACCTTGTTTTTGCATGCAGGAATTAGAGTACCACTATCTTTGGTAGTGGGCTGATGCTTTAATATTTGTACCTGCGGGAATATTGACTTCTATGTACTTCAGATACTACAGAGTTATGTTCATCAACTACATCTCTAAATTTTGTGACAAATTTACCTTAGCGTGCAAAGGATTTCTGACTTCTTAGCACAGAGTTCTGAACTGTGCTTAACTACACTGACAGGCTTTGTCGTTTTTCAGTTTATGTTAGGGATATGTTTTGTAGCAATAGAGCAATGGCTTTTTTTCATGCTTCTCAGGAGATCCTGCCTGACATTTATCTCTGCCTTGGTTATGTATACTTCAGAGCTCTTTATACAATTTATTCGTCATTGAATTGTGAGATTTCTCATAGCTGAGAATCAAGATGACTCAGACAATTTACAGCTGACTCGACAGTAGGAGGTCAATCTTAGTTTCTCCTTTACCCTTTGGGTTCTGAGGATTTATTTTCTACCTAAGGACATTATTTATAATCTCTCTTGTGTAATTTTCTCAGCCTACCACTTTCTTCTCTTTTCTGTTTCCAGTATCTAAGTTGTCAACAGTCTTAAAAACAAGCCGGTAAAACATTTAGCATAGGATGCAGAAACTAGTTGCACAGGTGACTGAACTGCAGTTATATGAATTTGTGTGATACTGGAAAGCCAAAAAGGAAGCAAGTAAAAATCATTTTACATCTCTCACCAAAATAGCCAGCTTTCAAAATCTCAACTCATCAAGCAGTCTTTATTTTAATTTATAACTCTAAAAATATATATTTTTCTTTAAATGTAGAATTTTATTTATTTATTTGTTTGTTTGTTTGTTTTGTCATGAACCTTGAAGATATTGCACTGAAGTGAAACACTAGATATGTATTCTGGAGTGAATCAGAGTCTGCTTTCAGCTTCTACCAAGTATGTTTGTTTAGCCTTGTGAATTTTCTTGCCATAATGATTAACCTACATTTACTGCAGTGTTCATTTAAATAGCTCTTGGATAGAAATTACCTTACAATACATTTCTATGCCATCACTGCTAGACAGAAATTGTCCACTGTGAGAAACACTTCCCAGAGGGGCTCTGGCTATCTTTGTAGTATCTTACTTTCAAGAACAACCACATATCTTAGTTGTCAATGCCCTGAAAAACTAAACTTCTAACCATACCTAACAAGATGATAAACATTCAGAGAAAGGAGGATTTCAAAACTAATCATTCATTGAAAGCAGTGCAACTGAGAAAGAACTGACGGTGATGAAAAGTACTAATTGTGCTAATGAAACTTTGTAATGTCTTCTACTGACAAGGCAAGCATCACCTGCTGGTACTGAACTTCAGTGTAATAGCCAATACCATGAAGCAAGTATTGTTTCTCCTGCTTTTCATAATGCCTGTTGTAAGAAATAGATCAAAGCACAAGAAGGCAGGAAGAGAAGATGCCAAGGACAGCAGGATCCAAGGGAGCTATAATCTGAGGGAAATTCATCTAGGAATTTTTTTTTGCCCTGGAATCATCTTGAAGTCTGAAGAGGTTTCCAGAATTTTTGCTCTTCTCTGATACAATGAGTTTTCCAGCCCTGATCATGAAAAATGCAGGGAGAAAAAAATCCTGGCATCCAGTGAATGCATTTTGGTTTGCCTCTCCTTCTGACTGTCCTAGAAAGGAGGACATGATGAATTCTGTACCTATTGAATATGAGCAAGGGGTTAAACTTTCCTTTCTCTGTGGGATATTTTTACTATGTTTAGGGATATTTTTAGACAGTGGAAGTCTTTTCTAAGAACTTGCATAGCATAACTATCCCAGTTGCTTTATAAGCTTTATTATTCTGTGTTTCTTTAAAACACCCACACTGGTGATCTTTTTCTTGAAAAATGAAATGAAATGATTATGTAGAAGTATCTATTACATAGAACAAGTAAGATATAGCTACTACTATAAGATTCAGTTGCTGTGTATCAACAATGAAAATTTCTCCTTCCAAGATTTTTTCCTATCTTCGGGGAAGATTATGTGACAAGAGCTGCTCTGCATCCCCTTTTCCATTACCCTTGTTTCTGGAGTTGCTAGTTGCAATATTACTGTGAGATGGTTGTGATATTAAGTAGGGAGTGAATGATTAAAACCTGTGTGGGTGATAATGCATTTTTTAGTCATACATAATACACCATACATAGTTTTCCTAAACTTGTTGACTTTGGCTGTGTAACTAATCCCAAGGTCAGCTGGGACAAATCTGATATTGTTCCCATTTCTGTGTCATGATTTTACTTTTCTCTTTCTCTTTTTTTCCTTTTCCTTTTCCTCTAACTGAAATTTTGAATATTCCTAATGGAATTAAACACTGAATATTAGGACACCTAATAAGCTAAATAATTCACTTAAATCCAGTTTAGATACTGTCTTAGTTACTGTAGAAGCAGTATTCAGCATGCTGGATGTTGTCATTGCTCAATGAAGAAAAGGTTAATGCCATAAAAATTGTGTCCTAAGATGGTTGTATCTTTTTTAGCAACTGCCCACTCCATTTCCCAAAGGTTAATTTTTGTGCCAGCTTAGTGAGAATCTGATTCTGAAGCCCTTATGTTGTGTTCTCAGATCTCTACTGATTTTAATTTCTCTAAATAACAGAACTCTTGTGGAAGGAAAGACCAAACACTAATAATATTTTAGTGTCTCTGTTTCTGAGGTAGTTGTACTTCATATTTACAGCTTTACCACACAGCAGTCAGTTCAAAGCAAATGAGCGTTGTGAGCTTCAAAGAATAATAGCTTCTGGCAATGTGATGAGTGTAAAAAATGCATGATGCTTTAAGGCCATAGGAGTAAGGTCACTAGGCAGTCATAAGCAATACTGATCTTAGTTCTGGCAGGTATCAATTAATCCTCTCCCCAGATGAATCTTGGAGATATTTTATACTCCTTGATTCTGTCCCAGTGATATGGCCTCTTGCCCCTCTGCCACCTGCCAGGCCTATGAAGAGCCAGGCTGCCTGTGCATAATCAGGCTCACTCCATATTGTCTTGCTGTCAGGCCAGTGTCCTAGCTGCCTGCCAGAGCTGCTGAGCTGCTACCTTTTAATCCTTTCACTCTGGCAGGAGCCTACAGAATCCCCCACTCACTGCATTTTCCCACAGGAAACCTGTAATTTCAACTTCTGATGTTCTTGCAAACTTTGTAAATGTACCCTTGCACAAATCTCTCTCTCCTCACTTTTTTTTTTTTATTGCTTTTTCCTACGTGATCACTTGCCACTGCTTTCTTTTAGTACAGTTGGTTTTTTGGAGTTCAGCTGGCTAGCTGGCTAAATAAGGCATCGAATGAGTATGGATTTCCAAAAGCAGTGATCAAAGAGTTGTGTATTTTTTTATTATCTGTATAAACAGAATTTTTTACATAATAATTTGATTATGTCTGCTATTATATTCCCTACTTATATCTATTATATCAGTGATATTCATATTCTTACCCTTTAGCCTAACAATTTGTTAAACACAGAATATTTTTAAATGAGAAGCAATCTCAAGTAAGTTAATTTAGCAAAGAACTTGAAAGCTTTGGTTATTAATAATGGTACCAAGAATTGTAAGTTGCCACAGAGGATCTTCAAAAGGTAGTTTATTTTATTATTACTCTGGGTCTTTATCTTTCCAGCTGAAGGTGTAGCCTCTCAGATATATATTTTTAAGGGCCAATCCTGTAACAGGTTTTATGTAGCACACTACTGAAGTATATACTTTTATCTATACGTATAGGATGTTCCCTTTATAAAGGGAAAAATTAAGAGATATCTTTGTTGTTATAAGTGTAGGTAAGTGGATGGGCAGTTTAAATTTGTACCAATTCACCAGTTTAGATTAAATACAATTTTATTTTTAGATATGAATTACAGTTATCAAGTGAATCACCATTAGAATGGATTGTAATCATTAAGACTAAAATCAAATGCAAATATATGGGTCAGAGTAAATCAAAAGTAATTCACAGAATCAGAAAACCTTTGGTTTGAATGGACTTCTAGTGGCCCTGTAATCCACTCATGTCCTTCAGAGGGCATGAAAAGTGTGGCTTTGTGAAACAAACCAGTGTAGGAAATTCCTGTGAGGTGTGTCCTCGCTGGCCTGGTGATGTCGTTCAGAGCAGTGTCACAGGACTGTATGGATGCTTTCTGTCTCTGTAGCTGACTATTTTTTGACACTAGAGTTTAACTTTTCCTCTTTCTTGAGTTTTCTGTCTTCACTGCATGGTCATGACCGAGCTACAAAAGAAAGGACATTTTTAAGAGAAAGGCTGTGTGTGAAAACAGGGATGTAATGTGAATGTCTTGGTGTTGCATGGAAATACCCATGTTTCTTGTAGCTCTTCCGGGTCGTGAATGCTGAGGGCTACACCAGGGTACACAAAAGCTGGGTTCTGGGTGATTAGTGTTATGATTGTACTTAAAATACTTCTAATATTTAAAATTTTCAAAGTAATCTAAGAAACTCGTCAGCATTATTTCTATCTTTCTTGAACAATTACCTGATAGCAATGAATAGTGTCTGTAATTGTTTGGTAAATTTTGTGGGCGTTTTTTTTTTTTTTCTTTTTCTCCATTGAACCACTGTCTGAAGGTTTCCTGAACTTGTTCTTTCTACGCTTTTCATCTTAGTTTTATGAAGTAATGAATAATATCCAACTCGGGAATGGGATTTCAGGTGTAATACTAATGAGAAATGTCTGGTATAATTTGTAAGAACATAAGTAGTTCTACTGCACAACTGTGTGTGAGCTTATCCAGCAGAAACTGTTACAGAAGATGTATTGGACTCCTGCCAGGATGAGCTGCATACATTAAATGATACCCAGAGCTGGAGGTATGCAGAGATTATGGTGCATAATTTATGATATCAGTCTATTTGTCTTTCCCTTTTGAGAGAAAGTAAGTGGGTTACTATAATCTTAGGTACCAACTTGTGCTTGAAAGGTTCTTTGGTGTCTTTACCTTACCTGTTAACAATATAATTGGTAAGGGCCAAACTCGGTTATGGAAGGAGACAACTCTGCAAATTTTACTATGAAGGTGCCCCTGAACCCTCAGTCTTGGAAGGAAGACCTCACAGTTCCCTACAGAGTCCCATACCAAAGCAACCCACTTTTGGATGGCTTTACCTTTCCCCTCCTCAATATCTCAGAATATTTTATTCCTCAGTCGTGGAATTAGCAAAAGATAATGACAGCAAGTGTGCAGAGCTAAAAATTAGTCACACTTCTGTTTAGGTGTGGAATTAAAAACTGAAAGGGTAGATTCATTCAGGTAGAGACCAGGCTATAAGGCATCAACCCTGCAAGCAGACAGGGCATGATTTTACACACGTTTTCCTGCAAATGAATAAGGTGTCCTTGAGTTAAAGAAGCAGTGTATCTCCAGCACTCTGGTAACTTCAGCTGTTCACAGATCTTTGAGCAATGTGTTTACAGTATGTGTAAAAGCTCTGGGGACTCCCTAGAGTCCAGTTCCTATAGGTAGCTAAGTTGTGGATGGGAGCATAAGTAACCATAGAAAGGTGGCTGTAAGGGCTGGCCATTTCCTGCCTTCACACTTCTGTGGTTTCAGATTGATCCAAGTTTTATACGGACAACATAGAATCTTAAGAAGCAGGCAAACATTTACTTTAAGCACATCCTCTTAGCAGCTGTACAAAATAATTAGCTGATAAAATGTGTTAATTAGTGTCACTATTTATAAAAAAAATGTAAAAAAGAGAAGGCAAATTACAATGCATCAAACCGCCATATTCAAATGAGTGAAATTAATTCAGTAATATGTAAAGGGAGTTTTAGGATGGTCTGTAAAGCCTTCAGGCATTGTACAAATGTCTGAACTGATTTTGCGCTATGTCCAAAATTGACTGTACAGATACATACAGTGTACTGCACCAGGCAGGTCTGTTTGATCATGGGGTTTTTTCCACTTGACTATTGCACCATGAATAGGCTAGTGCTCTGCTTATGTCAGCTACTCTTCTGTAATCTGCTGCATCATTCTTCAAAGGTAACGTGGATTACCTTGGAAAGGGGTTTTCTTTCATCAGAAGAAATTATAAGAATGATGATACTCTGGGTGAATGAGACGAGGAAGTTTATTCCAAAAGCCTGAGGTTATGGATGATTTTTATTGAACCAATTATGCCAAAGATTGCCAAGTTTACAGTTAGTTTGTATAATGTAGCCGTTACTAATGTGTCTACCAATGACACTGCAGCTGTGGTAATAATTGTCTAAGTGGTAGGCTTTTTCATAGGCTTATCTTAGGTAAAATTAAATAATCATTATTTGAACTTTCAAATACCAGTATTTAACTTATTTTAAGATTGACAAAACTGTGCTCTGTATTTTTTTTATTTGATAGTAGAATATATTAATACAGGCTCTAGTTCTCAAGATGTGCAGGCCCTAGGTATCTAGTATCCCTCTGACATCCCAAATTTCTGTTTTAACCTATGAAGAACTTACATGCAATAGTACTTCTTAATATGAAGATAGCAAGCAGTTTTAAGGAGATTAATTATCTTATTCATGTAAATACTGAATAGGCAACTACTGTGCTGTGACTGCTACTCATTATATCAAACTCAATCAGTTAACTGTTGCCTTCTCATTTGCTTAATCTCTATCTGCTCACTCTTATATATTTGCACTGCATTGTAGGAGGTGCCTAAGTTTACTGGGGCAAAATGTTGTCTTCTAGGGAAATAGGGTGTAGGTCTACATAATACCACAATACAAATGCAGTATTAATGCTTACATTGCTACTAATTTGACTTTTTGCACCCTACGTGACTCTTGAAGAGCATAATTCCTCTTCTGGAGCTAGTTGAGCTGTGTGTAGGTGAAAGTTAAAATTGATCACATCTCACCGGAACACTTGAAGAGAAGGATGCTAGTCTAAGCTAGTCAGCAAACCTTGTTTCATTAATGTTGCAAGTGGTATCATCAGAGGGTGGTATTTCTTAGGGTGGAATGAATGACATTTTCAGAAGATGATTCATCCTGACCTAGTGTAGTAGAGCTTAGTCACCTACTGGAGTGACCTCTTTCAGTGAACTACATACTACCCATAGGAAAAGCTTAGTTTTGGTGCCTAAGGTATTTGAATCATACTGCAAGTGTTCTAAACAAGCCCCCATTTATGATTTTGTGCTGTGCTCCAACTGCTAAAAAAGTATTTTTCTCTTCCACTATGATGGTCTTACAAGCATAAATTTTAGCAGTAAATGCCCCAGGCTTTAGGACTTAAATCACTGCATCTCATTAAACAACTAAACAGTTAAAAGGTCCTTTTAGTCTTAACAATACCTGTTAGTAAATACAGAGGAAGAGACCATTGTACATTGGAAAAGTAAAGCTTGCATCAAATAACTATTGTTATACGGTGTTCTTCTAAAGGTTGCATGCAGGTAAATCCCTCTCCTGCTGTTTGCCAAAGTAGGGGGCTTTTCCTGATTTTCTTCCTAGATAAATCCAGGAAGTCTCTAAAGATTTTAGCTGATTCCCTCTCTTCCCTGCTGCTGTGACATCAACACAGATGCAATATTCCCTTCAGAAAGGGCTGGTTTAGTGTAGTAGTGTGGAGATGTTAAGGGGAAACAGCCATGGGGTTGCTAGCTGCTGTCACTGATAAAGCATGAAAGAGGTAAACAGAAAGGTAAAAACAGTGGGATGATTTGATATCAGTTCTTATTTTCTTCCCATTGAGAAGGCTTTGTTGGGTTTGCTTTGTTTCTTTATTGCCTTTTGCTATTGCAATGTTTTATAACTAGAAAATAATACAGCAAGTGGTGATGCAAGCACAAGAAAGGTTAGTGAATTTGGTTTGGAATTGGAAATATCTCTCTGTAATGAAGGTCATGATTTCAAAGTATTTCAAAACAGTAGAGCTAAGGTTTCTTTGTCTGCCCTGGTCTACATTGCATCTTTTGAGCTGATATCTCACTTAAAATTAGGTAGCAAATGCAAATAACAAGATAAATCCATGACGACTATCAGGAAATCCTGCTTTGAGATCAGCGGCACTATTCCCAAGAAAGTTAGTTTCAAAAACAGTCTGACACCTGAGTTTCAACTGACAATTTTATCAGTATCCTTCTGAAACAAAAATTGTTGGTTCTGGGCTTTTCGTTGCCATTCTGCTGTCATTGTGTATCACTGCTATAAATCAGCAGGGAATACTGTGATTGCAGAATATATTTAGCTGGCTGCATTAGTCACTGGGGATTGTGTTCTTGTGCTTCTATTTATCTGATTTAATACATGTTTGCATACTCAACTATGCAGCAAATAAACATCATGTTATAAACATCATCATGATAAAAAGTATAGCTCTGGTTTTACTTGATCAGCCAACTGCATATTCATGAAGGCAAGCCACTGGTGTTCAGGCCATGCTTATGAAGTATGTCTGCAACCATGGGAATTTATTTATGATTATTAAAATAAAGCAATATTAGGTGTTGTTTTCTTCTTGCTTTTGTAGTATTCTAAGTATCTTGTGGAGCCTGGACCTTCCTTACCTATGCATTCCTAAGCATTTCTACACTTCATTAGTATACCAAATAGTAGTCTACATAGTGCAACAGTCAACTTCCATGAAGAGAACTGTAGCAAGCACCAAGTATCTGTATGTTTCTCAACTGGTGCAAGTCAGACCAAAGCTAATCCAGATTTTAACTTTGTCTTCTTCAAGAAAACAAGCTTTTCAGACTTGTTCTAAGGAAAAAATTCTTCAAAATAGAAAGAGAATAAGAGGCTGAGAAAGGATGACAGGCCTTACCTGTGTAAAAATAAATACACAGTTCATAACTATTTTCTGAAACAGTCATACATTTACAGAGATTTACAAAGAAAAAAAAAATCATTGATATTCTTATATACCTTCTGCTTTAAATTTTTTTGGCACCTGGTCATCTATTCTGTAGTTGTGACCCTTGCTATTCAGTAAGGTGACCTGACTGCTTTTCTGCCCTAATGATGGTTAAAAACTGGAGGTGTGGAGAAGGGGAATAATTAATTCCCTTAAGTCCTCAGTGAAGGAGGCATCAAGCATCAAGTTGACAATCAACCAATATGCCTGTGTAGCACCATTGTTTTGAATGAAAAGAGTCTGACATTTTTGTATTTTAAGTATTTTCAGCAGTTACCTGAGTTGTCTCAGATCACTCTGAGCTGACTCCTTGTTGACTACCAATGAAACTGACTTCAAACCTCGTGTTTGACTTAAATCCTGTATTTTCTGGTTTGTAACTCTATTAAATGGCCAGTCCACCTGTAGGATTTGAAGCATGGGCACTAGATTGAGCCAAATAAAAAAGTGAATATAGTATCTAATAGATTTAGTCTGGCCTATTGCACACTATCTCTTTCAATGATTGAAAGCTACATGTCACAGTCTAGATAGTGTCACTGTTATAGAATAAGAGAAGATCATAAAGACAAACTCGCTTCATTGTAATGTCACATAATAATTCCCTTAACAGTCTTGTGCTTCATTTAATGGCAGTCAATATATACTTGGCAGCATTTGTGTATCAGCTGAAAACACCAAGTGCTCAGGATACAGAGGTATCCCTGTACCACCAGAAACATTACTAATTTTGTTTAGGCCTAACAAGAGAAGGCCAAAGGTATTTCTTACTGTTGTTTATCTGCCTCATGGTAGGGTGTAGAGAACAGAGAGTCTGATTCTTCTCTCAGGTTCCCAGTGACAGGAGGAAGGGCAGCAGGCCCAGGACAAAACACAGAAAATTCTAACTTAAGGAAAAAAATGTTTTCCATGTCAGTGTTTGGACACTGGCACAGCTTCTCTAGAGTGACTGCGGTGTCTCCAGTCTTCATACTTTACAGCTGACTGGAGTGAGCAACCTGATCTAATGGCACCTGTGTTGAGCAGGTGCTTGCACTATGTGACCTATGGGGATTCTTTCTAAGATCTATGATCCCAAATCCTTCAGAGATCTTCACAGTAGCTTCAAAAAAGTTTTGTAAAAATAGGACTATTTATGTCCTCTAATTCCTTTATGCAATGCCTCCATTGGTAGATCTATAAACAGCAGTTGGCTTGTAATAGCAAAATGCAGAAGTATTGGCTGGGTTAATGGAAAAAGGTTAATTTCCTCCAATGGCAATTTTTGAAAGAAATATGTGACCAGTATGTCTCTGGGGCATCCACACAAATAGAACGAAGAGCTGAGTCTCGTGCTCATTGCAGTCCTGCTGTTGACTTTGTGTCTTTGGGTCAGGCCTTGTATCCTAACGACGGGGGTATTTGTATGCAATCTCCTGGATGAAATTAAGATTTTAAGAAAATAGATATTGGACTGAGCTAAAGAAATGGGGAAAATAAACTCTGTGCTAAGCAGAATTCACCACAAGATGTCTCATGTCTCACTGCATATTTTTCACAGAAGCAGGGAGCTATCCAGCTAAGTCTGGTGAGGGTAATGTGAATGACATGATTTAGATTCTTCTGGGGAGTATGTTAAGAACACATAAAAATAGACTGAATGTGGAATCCAGGCATGAAGAGTGTGTTCTTCAAGGGCTGAATAAAAATAAATGCACGGAGACTAACATCACTGAACATGAACAAAATTCTTTAGAAAGGGGAGGAAAATGAACAGTTAAAGCCAAAGTACAAACTAGAAGAATGATTACACGTTATGAAACAGGGGAGTCAAATCTCATTTGTTATTTCTAACAGCTTTTACTAAGTAAGCCAAGAGGACTCTTTAAGGTTAAGGTGTCCCTTTGAAGTCTGTTTCCTGGCCATGTAGCATTTTGGGGAGGAAGGAAGGGGAGTACCTTTAAATAACTTTTTTATCTGTTGGCTTTGGGAATGCAGATCGGGGCCCGCACACAGGTGAATCTGTACAAACAGTGGGCACAGTTGTGTATTGTTAAGTGTATGTGCTATATATGTATCTTTAATAGAACTGCTGTGTTCGTATATGTGTAATAGAATTCTATGATTCTATGTATGCATGATTTCCCCGTGCTGGAGCAGACTTCCCTCTTACTCTTTCCTCTTACTTGGGCGAGGACAGCTCCGTGCCCAGCTACCCGTGTTCTTTGTAGCTGTTAATCGAAAGCTTTGAACGTTAATTGTTTTAATAGCTCTCCATATACAAAACAGTTCGTAATTCCACTCTGCGGCTTTTACCACCCCGACGAATAGCGGCGATCCGTTCGCTGGCCCGAGCACGTCCGAGCTGTGCTTGCCGGCGGTGCCGGAGCCGCTACCGGGCCACCCAGCGCCCGGCGCTTCCCGGCGGCTCCGTGCGGGGGCGGGCGGGCAGCCTCGGGATCTCCCCTGCCTGCGCCCGCCCCTCATACAGGTGTGTGTGTGTCGGTGCAGGGAGAGGGACCCGCGGTACCCTCCGCCCCGCAGGAGGCGGGAGGAAGGCGGGCAGGGTTCGCTTACTAATCACGGTCACGGAGCCGTGTCGTGGGTGCCGTCCCGGAGCCGGGGAACCTTTAGACTGGCCTTTGTCGCGGGTGCGGAGCCTTCCCCCGCCGCCCCCTCTCTCCTCCCCGCCCGGGCCCGGGTTCCGCGAGGCGGCTGCTTCCCGGGCGGGGCGGGGCGAGGCCGCCCCCTCTCGCCGCCGCGCTCCGCCCGCCCGCCCATCGGGAAGGGCGCGTCGAGCCCTCCGCGGGGCGCGGAGAACAAAGGCTGGGCTCCGCGGGGGCGGTGGGCAGCGCGGCCCCATCTCCCACCCCCCCCCCTTTGCCCCTGTGTCCCTCCCCCCACCCCCCCCCCCTCTCGCTCTCCTCACTGCTG
>WTSP01012234.1:0-40767 GCA_025331215.1 Actenoides lindsayi
CTCCCCCCCCATTTATTTATTATTTATTATTGAAGTAATAAATTATCATTTATTATTGAAGCAATTTATTTACTTCACAGTGGAAGCTAATAACTAGGGTCATTGATAGAGTTCTGTAATGAGGAAAGCTTATTCAAGTGATCCGAATAGAAAGGTTAAGTCTTATGAATTAATGTTTCATGTGCTGAGGTAGATACCTTTTGCATTTCAAGTTACTGAAGTTGTTTTATTGAACTTAGTGCTGTTATATTGTAATGTGGTTTTGAGCTGTCTCTGTTTTCCTAAATATGCTTAAAGAACAATTATGATTTTTATATCTTCATAAATAGTAATACCTACAATCTTACATACATGTATTCTAGTATAAGTACAGTACTTCCCATAAGAACTGTGGGAGTCCACTGTAAACCAAAGCAAATGACGTTTGAAGATCTCTTTATAGCCTGGACCAGGAAATTCAGCTGCTGAAGCAAAAAATATATGAGGGTGATGGTGGTCAAAGAGGAAATCATGGGATGTTCGAAGAGAGACTCTCTCATGCCGCTTCCCCTACCAGCCCATCAAAACCACAGCCACCCACTGCTCAGCTAGTTGATGATAGGTAAGTAAGATGTATTTCTGCAGTGTTTTGGTAGGAATGCCAACAATAGCTTTAGAAAAGAAATATTTTGAAAGATTGTTCTGCCAGGGTTGAATTTTAGTTAAACACTGTAATTGTACTTTAATTTTATTTCTAGACTAGTCTTTATTTGCTGTATTTTACATGAAATAACCAACAGCCTAATCTGTTGCTCCTGTGCAATTAGTTTTAGAATAGAAGATTGGGAAACAGTAAGCTAAAATGTATTTAAATTGGTTTTGTGTTTATGGCTACTTGTCTGTATGGTCTTGCTTTATATACACTTAAAGCAACAAAATAAATTAAATTATCTTAAGATTTCTTCTAATAAGGCGGCTGCCTGGTATCACTTAAAATATATTTTACATTTGTACATGCAGTTGTTAGTATCAACTTTAGGAACATTACTTCTGTCTGAAGACCAAACCCTTGTTAGCCCGAGTTGCTGATAACTGTCAAAGTGATAAAAGCCAGCTGTTAAGTAACTAAAGATGCAAACCCAGCCTCCTATTTCTTCTTCGTCGCTCTTATTGTCACTTTTATGTAGAGCTGTACCCATAGCAGTGGCTTACCCTGTGGTCCAGTTGTCTAATTGTGATAATAAATCATTAACCTTTGTCTGTTAGGTGAAAACTTATTCAACAGTCCATATTCCTTAAGGAAATATCACAATTGTCTAGCATTAAGCCTTCAAAGTACAAGTTGTGCAGTACGTAGGGTTCATAAGCATTTCAAAGAGAGCCCTTCAGGCTATCTTAGTTTTTATCTAAAAATATTTTTTTTCTCCCTTATTCTTCTATATATTGAAGGATAAATGCCTTTATTGAACAAGAAGTGCAGAGAAGGCTCCAGAATATTCATCATAAAGCTGAGGATAACGATGTTAGTCTGTTCTGCTCTACAGAAAGTGTAAAGGTGAGCAGAGATGCGTATAAAATTCTGACCTTCAGTGCACCATGTGTAACCACTGATCTAGTTAGTTGTTCAATAATTTGCATGTTCTATGTTTACTTTACTTTTTTTTGTAAAATAAAATTAACTTTTTTTTTCAGTGGCCGTTTGATGTTGTATTCCATTTTTTTCCAGGGAATAATGTGTAAATGGTAATAGGAAGCCCACAGATAAAACTAAAATCTCAATTTTATGTCCAAAAAGTACATTGATAAATGCTTGTAAACAAATGCTCTTTTTAAAACTGGTGATCTAATTAATCCAAAGACTGGATTGATTGACCTCTAAGCCAGTAGTTTAATAAATAGCCATAGGAAAACAGTTATTTTTGGCTATTAAAAAGAATGTGTCTTCCTATGAATACTTTTAAATGAACTTATACAAGAAAGGCACTCTTTATAATAATCACTTGTACTTTTTTTGTTCTTAGGATAATGAGAGACTTAATAATGGCACTGTTCAACGCAAGCTGAAGTATGAGGTAGGTCATAATTTGTCAGAGTGAAATGGTTGTCTTAAATTATGGCATGCCCTGTAATTAAATTTCTTAATGTTTAACTGCATAATTAGAATTTTGAATTCACAGTAAGATTAATGGCTAATAGAGACAGCAATGCATTTTTCCAACTGGAATTAAAGTGAATATTTTTTAATTTTTTTTTCCGGATAGGGCATAGCTTTTTTCTTATTTAAAAAGGTGTGGTGTTATTGTGGATCTTTCTTCCTTCTTTTTTCATGATTCTTAACTTGGAACAGTATCCCTTTCCTGATTTTTTTTTTTTTTTTTTAGAGGATAAAACCATGTAATGAGGAGAGATTGTCTGAATTCAGAATACCACTTCACATTTTTGACTTGCCATGAGGTACTATAAGGGTGTCTATAATATTAGCAAGCACCATCATGTAAATTTGCCAGTGTCCTGAAGGTTTCATACATGTATTTTTTAACTGAGTCTTAGACCCCTCCCACTGTATTTGGTTTTACTAACTGTTGCTTGAAATATGGTTAATTACTTGTTTTGATGAGTAAATTGTAAATACCTTTATGAATTTAAACCTTAATAGTAGGAGGGTTGCAACACCTCAAATTTGGACTTTTGGACTTTTTTTTTTTTGTACACTTACTTTTAAACTGTGTTGGACTTCCTATGGTTTCATATTTAGTATAGGATTACTTTTTTGTGCAGGTGTGGAAAAATACTCAAAGACTTATAAATTTCTGTGTCGCCCCTTGACTTTCTTGTGGTTTTCGAGTAAAGCAAGTATAAACCAAGTGAAATGGATACTGTACAAAGAAAAAGCAGTGGTGGGCTGGAAAGATCAACCATTCCTGAATCAGACCTCAATCACTTCTATTGGATTTTCTCTCTCTGATTTTGAGAGATTGTACAATGATTGTACCAGTTTTGAATGATTGTACAAAGCTAATCAAAATCAATCTTCAATTTAAGTGTTCAAATCCAAAGGTTTTACACAGACGTTTCATTTTTCTTCTTTTGAAATTTTTAACAGAAGAGTCAACAGTGGCAGCCACTTTATGGCTTTCCATTTTTGTCTAAAGGTGGCAATTGTGCTTCTGAATTGTGTGGAGAAAACTCAGGAGTAAGAGACCATGAAAGACACAAGGAATGCGCAGAGATGTGGGATTTATTTTCCAGTTCTGGAAAAACCTTCTTCCCTTTTACATCAGAGAAGTCATTTAAGAATGAAAGGAGTAATTCAGAACAGGAGAGCATTGCTTGTAGTCGTGACATTGAAAGTAGTTTAATTGACTCTAAAAATATTAATACTTTAAAGAGTAAGAATGTTCTTTATCAGAGTGTTTTATCTACTTCTTTACAAAGTCATTACTTAAATAATGTGGCTTATGCACACTGCAAGGTTGAAAATTTCAATCATTTTGATGCTAAAATAATTACTTCTCCAGATTGTGACAGCTCAAGAACTGAACCTGATTGTTCCCACTTGAAACAGCTGTCTCCTGTAGGATCCTTAATGGGTGCTAATGAGCAGGCTGGCTTTAACAGCATAGCTTGCCTTCTTTTTTCTCAATCTAATGTGCATTCTGAAATAATAACTTACAAAGAAAACAGCCCATTTCAGACAGTGCACCCAAGAATCCAAGACCTGTCCAGTAATTCTCAGCTTTCAACGCAAAAAGCCCCTGATTTGATTTTTTTTAAGTCAATAGCTTCTTATTTTGATGTGAGCCCAGAGCATGTCTATGGTTTGGGTTATCTTTTAAGTAAGCTTTCCTGCTTTTACAAAAGTATCAGTAGTCAGCTGCTCAATTGTACGGTGGTTTCTAAACAAATTAAGGAGTTGGAAAGTTTGTGTGACAGAAGTGAGAGATGGGCACAAGCAGTATCATTAATAAAAAGTCTACCATTTATAAGAAACTTTCAAGTAAATGTATCCTTCAAGTCAGATATGAATCAAGAGACATCCCATGCTACTGATGATGCCAAAGGTCATACTGAAAATGTCATTCAGCTGGAATCCCCTGTGCAAGAAACTATCACGATGTGTGTAAGCACAGAAATCTTCAGTGCCGGTGAGAGTAAGAACTCTGAAGGAGCTACCTGCAGTAAAAATGAAGAGCTGGGAAGCAGCCTTGTGTTACAACAGAAATTTGTGCATTTTCCTGATATCTTTTTGAAGCTTCAGGTCTCTTCTCTGGAAAAATCGCTGGATTTTTTGACCTGTGCCTTGCCTCAGAGTTGTATTAGAATGGAGGAGTTGAAAGGTGTTTATTGGCTTGCTGTTGGCAATTGCAAAAAACCTGATCCAGAACCTGCTTGCTTGCTATTGTTCAGCTCCGTTCTGTATGTTGTTGTTTCGTCAGTGGAACAAGACGTCTGCCAGAGTTCCTTGGCAATATTTCATGAGGTTCCCATCATTACTGTAAAGGAGATTCAAGTTGGCTTTGCTGGACAGTGTGTTAATCTTCTGTGTTCTAATGAAGATGGTTTACTCACAATATTTACCTATAACAAACACTTCACTCAAAGAATTTGCTATGACATAATGAGCATTTTGATTTCTACAGTAGATGATGCCCTTTATTTAAATCACCAACTCTTGAAAAATGATTTGATGCAGATTTCGCTTGACTGGACATCAGAAGTGAATGACTTAGTTTTTTCAAATGGAGTACGATTGTCCTGTAAATTTAGAACTGAATTGGCTGATCTGGTTTACTTGCTCCATGAAAATATGGGAAGTGTTAAACCTTTGTTAGGTGACATTCATGTAGTGCTGTATACCTCAGTGAAAGTACATTGTGCTAAGCAGACTGTGTATAGAGCTCTTGTTCTAACAACTACTCATATAGGTCTCTTAAGGGAAAATAATGTCTTTTATCCTGCACCTAACTTTCTGGATGCTTCATGCCAGCGATCACAATTTGACAGCCTTCAGTTGCACAGTTTGAATGATATCCGATGCGTAGTTTTGCCAGACAAAGAGGATTTCACAAAAATTGAGCTTGTGTTTTCTAGAAAGAGCAAGGTTGGATCTGATTCAGGAATTGTTTTTTCTAAATACTCTGAAAAAGAAAGAAATACTCAACTGACAGTAATCCCATCATTTCTACAAAGCAGTTTGCATATCCCTTCAGAAATCTGGAAATTAACATTCAGTTCAAATGAAGAAGCCATTTGGCTAATTATGCATCTGACTAGGTGTTGAAATCCAAATACGTACAGATACATTCAATATAAGAGGCTAATGAATATTGATAATTTTTTTTTTCCTTTTAATCAATAGGCAAAAATGTCCTTTGAGCCTATAAGGGAATACTGTAGGGTGTGTACAGACATCGGAGCAGAAATCATTATTACTTGACTGCTTGCTTTTTGAGGGTCTCTTATATGCTGTACATACATTTCCTTGGGAAAGTGAGGAAATTAAATGTTTCTATCTTACGCGGTAGGTGGATCAAAACTCACATTACAGCTGTGTCTTCCATTTTGGCTGTGTTTTCTGGCTCCCTTCATCTACTATCTGATTTCATTAATGTCTTCTCCATTCCCCTTTGTTTACCTTTTCCTTAATTTTTCTGAGGATCTTTTTCATGCTTCTCATTTGATCTCAATATTTCAAAACATCTGCAATATTTTTTTTAAATCTTCTTTTCGCTGTATACCGTTAATACTAAAGTTGTTTATAATTTTTATATTTGCAATTTTGGGAAGAACAGCATTGTCAATTCTCTTCTACTTTGGAGTTTTGCATTTAAGGATTGTTGCACTTTTGCATTAAAGTTTGTCACCTATGTAACTGGAGTTATGTTTGGCTTATTCTAAGTGCGTTGGCTGAGTTACCAGGAATTGATGTAGTTGCCATATCTCTTCCCTCCTGCATTTGCCCCTTTACCTTGTGCTGAGAGAGCATAGGTTACATGGAAGCAGTGAAAGAAAACAAGAAAAATGCAGAGAACATCCAGTAATCTTTTTAGATTTCCCCCCCTTGACACTTTTTCTTGCAGGGAAGCAATGCAAGGCTTTAAGTCATTCCTGTTTATTTTGTCTAAGCAGTTAACAGAGTAAATCTTTATATTCACTTGATGTGAGTGTTTAAGGAAAATATGATGTGAAAAATGAACCTGGTTAAGGAGTGTAAAGGGATGTTGGTTGTGCTTTAGAGTTTTGACCTCTGGTCACGCTACTGTACCTGTGGTAAGAAAAATGTTTTGGGGTTTATCGTCTGTGTACATGTTTCTCATACTGTTAAATAGGTAGCTAGCAACTGGGAATGATGCCTCATGGATGGAATAAGGTTACCTCTAGAATTTTCTCTGTGTAGTGTACCTGGTCTGACTTTCCTTTTTTTCCCAGTTGCTTACAAATGGGGTTGTTGATGCTGTGAGATTACAACTCTTACAGTCTCTTTAATATTATATTCCAAGAAATAATGGAACTATTGAATGTCAGTAAGAGATTTCCTTTAGTCAAGGCTTTTTCCTAGCTTAGTACAAGGTTATTCTTTACCTATTACCCTGGTCAGATGTTCAGATAATAAGCAAGCTGCTGTCTCTCATCCTTTGTTTCTTGTCTTGTGAAGGGAGCTGAATACCTTTTGAATCGTGTTGCTTGAATGTACCATCTGGCTTATTTGAGGAAGATGGTCCTTGGCAGAAAGAACAGTGGTATCTAATCTGAAATTCTAAAATCTGTAAGCATATTGCCAGTAGAGGTGCAATCTTCTACTAGACAGAGTTAGAGTTCAGTCTCTCTACTAGTATAAGAACATTTCCCTTTTGTTCTTACCATATGTTAAGACAGGGTAATGTAACTCACATGGGATTTAAAAAGAAATAAATTGTGTTGGATGGGAGGTCATGTCTGGAAGACTGAATGCTGGTTTGGATAGAGACTTACAGCTTTTTAATCATAATAAGACTTTCTACTACCTTATAGGAAGTCAGACAATGAGCAAAATGTGTGACTTTATTTTGAGGTATGATTTTTGTTTTTAACAAAAAAAGTATATACAAATACCTCATGGAACATGGAGCAGACAGAGTAGTTACGAGTTGGAGCATAACCTTGTGTCAGTCTGGTTCAAGAGTGACTCCCTCATTGATATCACCAAAACAGTTCTTCTGAGAGTTGCTGAAAGTTACCATTGAGTGGCACTATCTGGGAGGACTGTCTTTATTAAGGCTGTTAAAGAACAACATTTTCCCCAATTAATTCGTTTTCAGATTACACCCCAAAGTTAAATGTCTGTGCTTGTTATGTTCCTGGTTACGTGATTTTTCCTCTTCTGTGTTTATTTTCAAATCTAACATAATGAATATTCTGCACTTTTGTGAAAAAAATTACTTCCTAGCAATATCTTTTACTCTGTTGTAAATTAAACGTAACATAATGATCAATGTTTATGAATATCAAAGCATTATTTAATGTATTAAGGCACATTTTTCACAACACTGTATGTTTAAGATTATTTTTCTCTCTATTAGCTGTTTTTAATAGCTCTCTGAAATTGACTGCCAATAAATTACATGTTGACAGAGGTGACTTTAAGAGTGACTTTATGGTTTTATTGTTGTTTTGAAACAGATTATGTTGTCAAGGTGATGAACTCCTCTTTCCCCCAAGGAAAGAATTGCTTATGTTTGTATGCTTCAGAAATGAGTTTTAGTTGAAAAGCCAGTAACATGGAGAGAAGTGAAAGAATGGCAAAATAGAGAGATGATATTTTTTGCGTAAACAAGAGTCAATAAAAATATTTTTCAATTCAAACACAAACTTTTTTATATTTCCCCCCCCCCCCCAAAAAAAAGCAAGCTTGTGGAAGACACCTTCTAGATAAAGTCAGTTTATTGGAACTAAAATTTGCTTTCTGTTTTCTTTTTTTCACTACTCTTAATGCTAACATTTAGGGAAATTACATTGGCATTTATAATTGACTGGTAATGAAATAACAGCTTCCCCCTCTCGATAGCCAAGTGAGGATGCCAAAAATCTGTCCTTAACAGGCAGCATTCGGAGAGGTGTTTATGAATGAGTTTCAAATTTTTCTTCAGCTCTTACAAAACAGTATCACACATACTGGGAGTCACCAGGAGTTGCTACAGAAAGACCACATGTCAGTGAGCAGAAGCGTGAGCCTCGTTCACATGAGGGGATACCGTTGGTCAAGATGGAAGAAATTTGAGCAACAGTCAACAGAAATTTGACTGAGTCTTGTGTCCTGAAGAATTGAAAATGATTGTTGAGAACACAGTTACATATCAAGTGATGGTCCTGACTTTAAAGTGATAGTTTTTTCAGTCTTTTTTTGTTATTGTTAACTTTTTATTTGTCACAGTGCTGTTATTTTAAGTACAAATTTATTACGGTTTTCAGACCAAATATGTTCAATTGAGAAAGCAGAGGACTTCCTAAAAGGCAATTTCTGTACTTATTCACTGTAAATACTTATGGTACTTTTGGCTGCAGTCCCTGCGAATCATTAATCTTTTCAGTTGAAAAAATATGTTATTTTTTATATAACTTAAGAGTTACAGATTCCATGTGGCTGGTAGTCAGAGGAATGTGCCATCATTACAAGTACCTTTTTAGAGCATTTTGTCCAGAGCATGCAAATTTATCATAGTTGAGTTTTCTGTTAATTTGATATGATTTAAAGAAAATAGTAGGAAACTGTTCTGACAGTGGATTGCTCTGATACCTACACCTTATTTAATAATAAAATTAGTTTGGATTTTTAAAGTCTGAGCTTTCTGAATTGCCTTGATCCCCTGCAGCTTTGCATGATACTGTAAACAGGTGTGTTACGTAAAGATAAAGGCATAAAAAAATTTGGCTGACTGTAAAGGCTTGATTCATATATTTATTTTTTTTATAGACAGTTAATACAAAGTCTTCTGCTTTCCCTGGTTTTTGATACCTAAGCTGAAAATGCCTTTTCAAAGAAAAAGCAATATTTAAGACACTTCATTTTTATTTTTTTTTATGTCTAGCAAAATGCTAGGGTTTTCTTAGAAAAAGAGGTCCACTTTGTTTTCAAATAATTCCTTCAGTTTAGAAATACTTTTTGCCTCTTCCATACTCTCTTTCCTTGCTCTTCTGGCCAAGAACATTTTCTCATTTTTAGTGAAGTTCTTTTCTTTTTTTCCTTATGTAGTGATTTTGGTTTTCCTTTGTTCTTCCTATTTGATATGCACATGAAAGCGGATGGTGTGTCGTTCACTGGGAGCAAATCCAGATGACCTAAAGGACCCAATTAAAATTAGTATTCCACGCTATGTCCTGTGTGGTCAGGGAAAGGATGAACACTATGAGTTTGAAATAAAGGTAAGTGCTTTTCATTTTCTTCTCCTTTATGTTTGGGGTCTCCATACACATGTAATTTGCATATGATACAGTAGTATCATAGTAACAATAAAAATAGGAAAATGCCCTTTGTTGAAACCCAAATAGTTCCTAGTTTGCATTTTCCAACAGTCAGTGTTCACTGTGAAAGCATCACAAATAGCAAAGCTAGACACAGCAGCTGGAAATGCACCTGAGAATCTGCAGGTTTCAGAAATCACCTTGCTAACTCCAGTGAAGTGCAGTTGTTGTTCCACTAAGTGCAATTTTTGGTTCTCTTTCTGTTGTCTAAGTTGCCTCAGTACTGTTCAGTGAGAGGTTGTGAGAAGGCATTCTCAATACAGGACACAATAGAGACAGGTGTTTTCCAAGCAGATCGGTGGTACACGGGAGGTTGATAGTCAAACTCTTTGGGTGAGCAGTTCCAGATCCAATGTCAAATAATTCCATTGGAAGTGTTGCAGAGATGAGTATGAAATGCATGTTGGTTATAGGAAAGCCCTTTATTGAGATGCAACTCTCAGGTATAGAAAATTAGACTTGAAATATTTACCTGTAATAGTGAAAGCATAATTAAAGTATTTTGCACATATCCACAACAAAGGCTTGATTCCTTTTGGCCTCTTTGTTGTTCTGGTTTTTCCTACCCTGTGTTTCCAAGGTCTTGCTTCTCTAAATGATTACTTCCACTTCGGTAGCTTCCTCAGATGATCTTCTGTGCAGGAATGCTGGAAAAATTGCATATTCATTGTTTTTCCTCTGGTGCTAAGCCAGTGTCTTTTCAAAGCAAGATGTGAAGTTAATTGGAAATGTGCACTCGGTGCACGTGGACATGTAGCATAACTGATGTACATGGCATCAGAGACAGAATTGGCAGCCTTCTTCACAGAATGTATTGCCAGATGCTTTGTTAGAGGATGTAAGTTGGAGTGACCTGCTCTCATGGCATGCAGGATCATTTTTGAACTATGCTAACATTCCCTTTTACGAAGACTTCTATTAAATTCGCAATCTTAGCTCTGTTTGTGCTAATTAAATGTTCATCTTGAAACATACTGTGCACTTTGTGGATGGAATACTTCATTTTGCCTTTTGAACTTTGAATTTCCTGGAGCCAGCAAAATTCTGGAGCTGTAGAGACGCTGAGAGAAGAGTGAGCACGCACAAAACTTCCCCAAGGGCTGTTTAGCTGCCAACTATTTTCAGTACACGGGTAATGGCTAGTGAAGATAAATACAGTAAAAAGGAATTTTCTCTTTTTAGTAAGTTGGTGGATTTTTTTTCCAAATGTTCTCTCTTCATCCCTAAAACCCATTTAATCAGCTGCAAGATCTTAGGATGTAGGGACAGCTCAAGAGTACATGCAGGAAGACTTGGACTTACCTGGAACGAAATGTAATATGAGAAAAATGTTGGAAAGGGATGGGATTCATAATCAGGAAAGAGCAGGAGACATCCAAATGCATAGGAAACTAATACCATCTTTTCTCTCCTATGCCATCTCTAGCTTACCTTTAAAAGAAACTGCTGCTTAAATATGTGCTTTGATAAAGTTAACAGCAAAGAAATGGATGACACATGGGATAGGGAATGGTCTGTTACTTTAATACTTGTATTCCATTGCCGTCAACTTCCTTAAACCACTAAATATTTTTATCAAAGCTCCTATGGACCTTAATTTGGCTAAGTCATTGCCTTCCACAAGTTGTTTAACTGTTGGTGCTTTTTCCTTTGCTTCCAGGTCTCTGGATATCACTGTGGGCTCCTTTTGCCGTGGTCAGGATTTGGCTCCAAGCTATAATCCACAGACCTTCCACAAATTGTTCCATTTTAAACCTTTTCCCTGCAGAGCTCCCAGCTCTACTTTGATCTGTATTAATCTTCAGGTGCTACTATGGTTATTCTATGGGAAATCGTAATACATGGAATAGTGCTTATTTTGCCTTAAAAAAATCACAAAAGTAGGAAGATAGGGCAGGGAGGAGAGAACATGTACCTGTTTATTTCATCCCTTCTTAATGTGTCTGGATACAATGTCAGTTGTTGAAGTAACTCCTGATTTCAGCCTTACTATACTTTGCTCAAGTTTATTTTCAGGTGATGTCATATCAGAGTATTTGTCAGTCTTGGGGATGGGCTGAGGTGTTGTTAATCTCATTTTATTTGCTAGGTTCCACATAAGTTTTCTTCACCAACTTTCCTCTTGTGAAAAAGAGTAGCTGACCTATTCACATGTAACAACACTTCAAAATCTGACAAAAGGACAAAGGATGATAAGTAGAACTGTAAACTTTTGAAATCTGAGTATCTCAGAAGTATTTTCTTCAGCAGATATTTCTAGTCATTGTATTCCTACTTAAGTCCTGGCATGTTGCAGTATAGAGTAACAAATACAACAAATATCTCTATATATCATATATATTTATTTTTGTGACATGCAGTAGTAAAGATTGTCCTTTATATGCCGAAAGACAAAGAATGAGTTCCACTTCTCTTGGCTGCTTCACAGTCAGTTCATAAGTCTTTCAACACTTACATACCATCCAAAAATATTTTCTTTTAGTGCAGCTTCAGCATCTTGTCCATCTAGACATATATAACACTTGTGAACAAGCCAGTAAGATGGTCTGTCCACTCAGGTTCTTTCACTGGATACAGATCCTAATTTAAGATGCTCAGTGAGTCCCCCGAGAATCTGTTAGAGAGAATTCAGAGTAGAAACAAATGCATACTTTATTGAAGTTAAGGTACCACCTTCTCCTTTTGCAGCAAGAGATGTCATGGATCTGTTTATGCTGGACTACTGTGAAGTATTCAGTCTGAATATACACATTTCTAAGAAAACCCTTGTATTTGAGCGACAGTTTTCTCTATCTTTAAAGACACCATGAAACAGTAGTAACTTAATCAGATCTAAACATACTTATGTTAGAACTGAATTGGAAAACTAAAATACCGGAAAACTAAAATACCAGAAAACTATTCTTGTATTCTGCCTTTCCTTTCACGTTACTGTGATATGCAGAATGTTCAATCAAGGCTGTGCTAGAAACAGCTAGAAGAGCTTTTGCTTTGCTGAGGTTGTTGGCATCTGTTACAGACAGTGCCAGTGGTTGCAGGAGGTAGCAGGAACAGCGAGGCAGCAAGGAAAGGGGAACTCCAGCTCTCTTAAAGGCACACAGGGTTTCCCAAGAGCAGAGCACGGAAGCAAAGCTTGGAATCAAACACAGCCCTGCAAAGGGATTGTCTGACAAGAGAGAGAGTTGTAGAGAAGCCTTCGCATTTTGTATTCAGCTTTCCCTCATTGTTCTGAGTTCGCTCATTTTATTTATCTTGTTTGATATTCTTTCAAAGCTGGCTTTTTCTTGTGTTTCAAAGTCTTCAGTCTGCTCTGATAAATTCTCTATAGAAGATCCAGGCAGATGGACCCCAAAGCAGTGCTTTTCTCCAGGTCCAGTCACAGTTCTATTCAGCCAAATGCTGTGGTGGGTCTACTGAAAATGTACGTGTTTCCTAGCCTAAGTTTCGTTCTGAGCTCAGTGAACTGTTGCAGAATTGGAGTAAAGCAGAAGCAATGCTCATTGATAAATAGTTCTTAAAGTAAATGATGCATGTCCCATATCTACCTAAACTAGAAAAAAGAAGCAGCCTAATTTTCCCTCAACTATCAGATTAATGCCCTCAGTAATAAAGTAAAAAAAAAAAAAAAAAAAAAAAAAGTAAGTTACAGGGGATTCTTAGGCAACATTTAGCTTTTCAGATGCTGTACTTATAAGACAGCGTGAGGAACAGTTTCAACAAGGTCTAGTTGGAGAAATATGGATTTTCACAATGACTGTAGTCAGTTTAACTGGCCCAGATAAGTTTAGTGGGCATTTTCTGTTCTTTCTAATAGCTTTGGAATCAGGTGGAATATCTTCTTTTTTAATTCTGTGATGTGCTTTACAGTGGAATCAACTGAAAATGTCTGTTAGGTTACTTTCTTGGTCATCATGAGAAAATATAAGGAGATGGGATATAGTAAATCTGTTCAAATTTATAGGTTTTACATAAGAAATGCTTTGCTTGAGTGAAAAAAAACCAACCCAAACCAAGAAAACAACCCACAACTGAGGCAAATTTACTCAACCATATTTCTTTGTAATTAATAAAATAAACTAGTGTATTACCAAATAGCAAGTAAAAAGTAAAGGCCTTTACAAATATGCTTTACTTGTTATTGTTCAAAAGATCTGCACATGTCCTTGTCCCATACTTACAGAGTGTATAGTCTGTCACACAGCTTTTTCAAATGGGGGGGGGGGGGGGGGGGGGGGAATCCCCCTCAAGCATTAATATCCCTCTGTTCTCTCGCCAGATTAAAAAGGAGACATAAAAGTTTTAAATATCCTCTTTTTTCCTTCTCTCTTTTTTTTTTTTGTTTATTTGTTTTTTGTGGGGGTTTTTTTGTTATGGCACCCACTGAATTAAGAAAAAATATTTTTGGCTTTGGATATTTAAAAAAAAAATAAAATCATATTTTGTGGGTTTGAAAATTTCAGAGGAAACTGCAACAACTGCCCAGAAGAGCATCTTGTCTGGAGAATTTGTTTCCTCTGATGTAAGAACATGGCTGCACGTTGCTCTGGCAAAGAAAGCAGCTGGCTCTGCCAACTGCAGGAAGCAGAGGATCACCCTGAGCAGCCACAGAGATTTGTTTTCCCAGTGGCCTTTAGGTCCTACAAACAAATTCAACACTCTCGCACTGAAAAAAAGGGTTTTGCTTGACAAAACAAAAAAGCCCACATTCCACCATCAAGTCTTCTGCCAAGGAGTTTCTGGTCCAAGTGAGGTGAGTAGGTTTAGAAAAGTTTGTGACCCTCTGCAGATGTAGGTGCCAGGTTGGAGCCTATGGAGAGGGGCGGCCTCCCAGCACATGTCCCCAGATGGCTTTGTCAGGAAGCCCTGGTGGTGATGGCCCTGCTGCCGTTCCGTTCACATCAGAACATGTGCTGTTTGAGACCAAAGCTGCCGCTGTTTCAAATTTTGTCTTCTTGAGGGTCTGTTCTGGCTTAGGTGTCCTGGCAGTCGTGTTTACCCTCTCTTTTTCAACTCACTATTGCTGGCACCACTGAAGCCATCTGGGAGTGCTAACGGAGGCATGTTTAATAAGGGGAAAGTCCACCTTAGGAACAACACTTGGAAGGCCCCGTTCTTGGGCAAGTGTTTGTCATTTCACAAAGTGATCACGCTACATATTAAAACCAGTCACCTTCCCCTAACCCTGCCACAAGGCTTCTCTAGTATCTAACACATTGTAGTGATCCTAGTTTCTAACCTAATGTCCATCTTGGCTAGTTTAGACCCATTTATCCCTGTGCCAGCACCCTTGTTGCTAAAGTAGATTTGTTGTAATCTTTTTTTTTTAATTATTATTTTGATCTTAAATACAAATAACCTTCTCTTTATACTACCTCCCAAAACAATTTCTTTGGTTAGTGGAACACATCTTCATTTTAAACTCCTAATCAGTGTTCTAGTTGCCAGAAGACATACACAAGATTGGGAAAAGCACGTGGGAAGAGACACCCGTCCATGAGAACCCATGTCCAGCCTGAGAGTGCCATCCCCTGAGCTCTGTGGCTCTTTGGTAGCAGCATCTCAGTGAGGCCACATCAAAAGTAGCCACTGATGCTGCCACCTCCTTTGCGCACCAAAGGGGACCACCCTGAGCCAGGGCAGGCGGGCACTAGGTGGGGGTGTGGGACCACTAGGGTGGGTTTGGCAAGAGCTGACCCAGGGAGGGGACAGCACTGGTAAAACTGGAGACCATCCTCAACAGGTTTTAAATCAGATGAAAGAGATCCTCATGATGTTAGACTAAGGTGAGCTGGGTGGCACAGCAGCACCAACCCTGCACCCCAAAAGATCACGTTTGGGTTGCAGCATGTCACCCCCAACACTGCTGGAAGGAGACTGGAAAGGCTGCTTTCCCTTCAGGCCATGTACATCCCTTCCTTGCCACCATGGCTTGGGGGTCAGCGATAAGACATTGCTGGGTTTGTGCTCCTTTGGGAAAGGTCAAGGTGCAATGGTGATTCTCATCCTCAAAAACCAACAGAAAAATCCCTGGTATAAAATACTGCAGATGGCTTCATATAAATGCAGAAAAAGGGAAGAAATAAAGGAAGAAATGTTTAATCTCCCTGGATCTCTCATAATTGTCTCTGAGAATTACAAGAGGAAACTACAAGGTATTAATCCTTGGTTCTTAACTCATCGGGATCAGGACCAGACCAACAACTGATAAACCAACCAGAACAGCAACACACTTCATTCCCAATTGCACTAGTAAGCAAGAAAACCTAATTCCTGTACGTCAGAGGTATCCTGGCACCATGCGCCCCTGCATCCAGAACCCTCCCATGCTCCATTCAGTTGCTTTTTTACTACCTTGTTCCAAAATTCCTAATTTTGCAGACAAAATGCAACAAAGAAGAAAGTTGATCCTCCTGTATGACTCTCACAGAGTTCCCACTGACCTGTCTTAGACTGGGAACAGCAGGGCCTCCATTTGATTCCCCAGGGCATGGCCCTGACTGGTTCTTCTCAAACTCATTAGCTACAAGGCAGAGTAAGAAGACAGTAGCAGGCATTGCCCTTGGCCTTATGCTTCCATAATGAGGAGAATCAATATCTCTGAACTACCATTTCACTTGTTCCTTTCGGGCACAGCCTGCACTGGAATAAAGGGACCACCCCTCGGGATGATGGCTGGATCACTACATACAGGAGAAAGAGGAGCTCACAGTTAAAGCAAAGGTCTGGAAGGAGACAGGCTGAACATGTCATTAAGTACATTTATTTCCTTCCCCACCTGCAGCACAGCCCCTGCTATGACTTGGAGAAGGTTACTTCAGTTTTCTGTGCTTTGTTTCCAGCCCCCAACATAAGCAGGGACAGCGTGGGCCTTCCCACCCACTGACATGCCACAGAGATAAATTCCCAATTATTTGTAAGGCTGTTGAAAAAACACTAGAGAAGCATAAGAGAAATACTGAGCAGTTTCAGTAACAAATCAACAATTTTAAAGCTTTCTGGAGGAAGCAATTATTTGGAGATGGATTATGTTTATGAGGGGAGACACAGCTTGTAAGATGGTAACAACTTTGTCTGCAGGGATGAACCCAGGATCATAAATCTCTTGGAAACAGCCCTTACAGGAACAATTCTGCCATCGGGCACAGGTAGCTCACGGAGATACAAGAAAGTTGTTTGTGCAAGACTTCTGTCCCGTCCCACCTGTGGGGAGCCCCACGCTGCTCTACAGCACCCAGGGACAGGAGCACAAGGTGGGAAACACAGCGCTGTTGCCCCTTGGGTGCCAGGCTTCTGCTTCTGGCTTCCATCAGGCTTGTCCAAGAGGGCTTTGCTGCCTGAGTTTTCCTCCCCAGGAAAACTCTGTCGCTCCCAAACCTGACCTCTGGTCTCCTCAACATGAGAAGACTTTAGACTTGGGTTTAGGGCTAGACATTATATACTTTCTACATCTGGGTAGCACATTAGCCTTTCATAAGGGAGGGCCCACCTGACAGGCACAGTCAGTGCAGAAGCAAATCCAGCTGTGTGCCAGCTGCAGCCAGCAGCTCTGCCCAACCCATTGAACAGCATCCCCAACTGCCACTGACCTGTAAGAAAGGATGTGCACCACCACTGCCAGCTCTCCAGCCTTCAGCTGCTGCTGACCCGCAGGGAGGTGGCAGCCCCATGCACAGGAGCAAGTCTACCTACACACACACACACCTTGTAGAACAGCAGTGACACAGGGAAGGACACCTACCTGCTGCTGAGGCCTCCTTGGTGCTCTCGGATATCCAGAGCACGCTTCAGTCCGCTATGGCTCCCTCCTCCTTCCCTGAGAATATTACCCGTGCAACCCAGCAGAGCCTGACTGGGACTGCTGGGTGTTATGGTTTGGCACATGTGGGGACATGGAGAGCATATCTGCCTCACAAAGTGGGTTCCTTGGCCTCACCTGGGATCCACAGGCCTAGAAGACAAACCCCACTTGCCAGGCAGAGCTGCTGAACACAGCGTGGTCTCAAACACCTCCCCCTAGAACAGCTACAAGGAGGTTGGAGAAGCACGCCTGGAGATGCAGACAAGGAGGCAAGGCTGTTTGTGTGCTGAACACCAGTGTGTTAGCACCAGTCTGTGCCCTCTGCCCCAAAATCTGTTTTATTTTTCATAGATGTAACATGAAAAGCCTGAGCCATGTCCCACAGACCCACCATAATCTTGGCAGAAGCCAAATGACAGCTGCAAAAAGACAACCACCTTATGCCAAGGTACCCTCGGATTTCCTTAGCTCTTATGTGTCACAGCCCAAATCTCACTGAAGGTTAAGGGGAGCAATTTGCTGGTAAACATCATCTTCCTGCAAAAGGGAACAGACAGAATCAGAAAGCCCATTGTATGCATTTGTCCATCCCCTCACCTGCACCCCAGGATGCCAGATTGTTGCCAAAAGAGACCACTGCCATTTTGCCAAGTACCACAGACAGTGAGATAGGGGCTGGCAGCGTCCTGGCCAGGCCCTGCTCTCTTCTCCAGCAACAGCACTGGAAAGCGGCCCTCTGCATGGCCATGGCAGGTGAGAAGGAGCACACAAACGTTTTGCAAAGCACGGGGATTGTTGGCATGTAGCTGGCTGGCATTCTTCTGCTTTCAGGAGAGGGAACCTGCGTTTCGTGACACTCTTCAAAACAAGTCAGAGGCTGGCAAAGCCATTGATGCAGGGGAGGTTTCTGGCAGGGGCAAAAGTCCATTCCATCAAGGGACGATGCGATAGCACAACCCCACTGCAAGGCTTCCTGGGGGCACTCTGCGGCATGCAGCAGCCAGGGCTGGTGAGGAACAGCTCCAGACGTGCTTGGGCCTGGTACAGAGTTAAAGTGCAGGGCTGTAATGGGGCTGGTGTGCCCATGGCTCTGTGCTCCTGGAAACCCCACACGTACAGAATATCCTCTCTGGGAGCCGGGCAGGGTAGTGTGCTGGCTGGCAGGATGCCTGGCAAAGGCAGCAGCCCTTCTGTCCCCTTGTCTGAGCAAGCTCCTCAAAGCAGCTTTGTGCCGAGGATGTTTTTCTAGAAGCAGAGGGGTTCCTAAGTGCCCTGGCCTTTCTGCTCTTCAGCCCAAGGCCCAACTGTTAAAGGAGGATTTCCCAGACCACCCACCTCAGGCTGGCTTCCCTTTGGCCTGGCTCCCATGGTCATTTCTCATTGCAGGCACAAACCAGAGGTGACAAATTATTTCCAATGCCTCTAATAGATGAGACCTGCAGAATAAGAAGGGCACATTCCTGGCTGCCAGAACTGCTGTGGCAAGGAGACCACAGCACAGTGAAAAATAGTAATAATTTAAAAGCACTTCCCGGAGGCCATCAACTCCCATGTGCCAACTGTCTGCTACAGGAGGGCAGCCACAGGCCACAGAGCTCCAGTTTCAGTGGCAAAACCACAGTAAGATCAGCTTGCTGTGTGGGAATAATTTAAGCAATAAATGGAAATAGGAGAAAGGTAGATGTCAACCCTGCCTTTCTCTTTAACCTGCCTGTTCCTCCCCAGAGGATAAGAATCATGTGTGTACATATGAAAATCCCCTGTCATCTTTAAGGACTTCACTTTGAACAAGTTGGCCAAAAGGATGTCCCCTCTCCTTCGCTTTCTTATTACATTACCAATAGATTTCCTTAAAAGAAAGGAACACTCACTGGTACACTTGCCTCAAAGGGCAATGTTACCGTAGGTCCTCAATGCAAGCAAACACTACTAATAAAAAAGGACTGTATTTAGCACTAGCAGAACAACAGGTGCCTATTCCTTGGCAGTATCTTCTGCCATCCTCCTGGTGTAGCACAGCTACCCAAAAGAGGGAAGAGCAGAGCTTTCACCCAGCCTCACCTCTGCACTCAGACCTGCACTGTCTACACCTATGTATCTAGAAGATATCTCCAATGTGTTCTATGCTGTCGTGCTACTTGCTTTATATTAGTATTTTGCCAATGAGAGATATCTTCCCTCCAAAAATAACATTCTCTTCCTATATATATATATATACTGTTTTCCTTATCTAGTCTCCAAGATGAATTAGGCATTGTCACAGTTTAGGGTCAGGGTGGCCCCTTAGACCTATAGCAGACACTCTCCGTTAACCCCCCTCCCTCCCCAAAGGGGAAGAGAAAGGGAATATCGGAGAGAGACTTAGCAATTAATAAAAGAAACTTGAGCACTTTTAATTAAAATTAAAATAATAATAAAAATGGAATATATACAAATATACACAAGAACAGTATCGAACCCAATCCCCCTGATGGCAATTACATCACTGTCACCACTGATGCTGTGGAGCAGGCACTGGGAGAGTCCCAGACTGGGCACTGCAGCAGACGGGAGCTGTGTTCAGGAGCTGGATTCTGGTACCTGATTCAGGAACACACGGACCGGGATCGAAGGCAGAACAGGCAGAGTCCTCCTTGGATGCCAGCCAAGGAGGAAACCAGAAGTGGACCTGAGCCAAGGAAGCAATGCTGTCAAAGCGGGCTGAGACCCTCATGATCCCTCAATTTTATAATGAATATGACATATATGGGCTGGAATCCCCCATAGGTCAGTTTGGGGTCACCTGTCCTGTCTGCTCCTCCCTGCAGGTGCAGCTTTTTACTTTCTGAAGCCCCAATGTGGCACACAAGACCCAGCAGTGGCCTTGGTCTGCACACCAACCCTTGGTACTAACTCTAAGCACGGTGTGTTATCACTGCTAGAAGCAGACACTGCCTGTGAGAACAGGCTGCTGACTTCAGAAAGCGCAGATAGATAGAACAGAGCTCAAAAGTCATTGAACGAAATTAGTTCTGTTCTCAGGCAAACCAGGACAGGCATTTAAGAATCATCCCTTCTGCCTTTGTCAAGTCCTCTCATGCCATACACTGTCTCTTTAAACCTTTCTCCCTCTCCCCTTTCCCATCATTAACAGCTTGTCCAGTGACTGACTGTTCCCAAGGGCCCCACCAATGGATGGGGACACCACAGCAGCTGTCAGCTAATTGGTGCTGTAGTTAATGGAGATTCCAAGCCCAGCAAGCAGGGGACTGTAGGAAACCCATGCAGCAGTTGCTTCAAACACTCCCCCAAATGCATCTTCTCTCCTTACATCAAATGCAGACCCAACCTTACTCACTCTTTGAGGCCTCCCCCTTGGCTTTCAACCAGCCCATGTTTCCTGGCACATCCAGCCCCTCTTGCTTTACTGCCTTGACTTTTTCTCACGCACAGACCCAGCAGGCACACGTTTCCTACTGCTGTTGTGGGAAAGGCAAGCAACTGCCATGTCCTCCTCCCAGCTCACATCCTTCCTCTCCATCACTGACTGATCTTTGCTGCTTGATCCCAAGTAACTCAAACGGGACAGACTGAGTGTTATTTGGGGGAGCAGAGGAAGGAACAGGGCACCTGTGGGGGTCTTTCCACATCATATTAGTAAATTGCTATGTGTGCACATGGTGCTAGAGAAAGCAAAGGCAAACACCTTGTCCCACCTTGTGACAAATCTGCATATTAGATTGAGACTTCTCAGGCTGGCTGAGGAGAATCTGCTGAAGACAACTGCCATAAATGTCAGCCAAGATATGTCCAGGTGGCACTCAAGTGAATACAGCCCCCCCAGAGTGGCCCTTGAACCAATCCGGCCCCACTTCTCACACAGTTACTTGCAGGCACACTGAGTGTGGCCATTCCTTCGGAGAGCAGGGGAGTGTATTTGGAAACAGATGACCCCTCTAAGGCTGCACCAACTCTGTACCTCCTTGTCCAAGCCATTTAGACACCCATAGCTTTAGCTTCATCCTAATCTTCACATGGAAGGCACTGCACTACTGCAACGTGTTCACTAATGATCTGCTAGATTTCCAGTCCGCAAGGTCCGAGCAGTTGAAAACAAAACAAAAACAACCACAAGATTATAGCTTCACTTCAAAAGAGTTTTTTTTTTAATTTAGAAATGCAGTTATATACATAGAACAATTAAATTAAACTTTGTACAAATATTAAAATACTATCTTCACACCCACTGCAATGTACAGGATACCAGAAAATATATATAAAATAAAGCAAAATAAACCCAATTGAATGACATCCTGCACAGCATCAATTATGGGTTTGTTTTTAAATCCCACATATATGGAGTACCATTCTGCAAATAATTCCATAGTGGTGCAATTCAGATAAAAAGAAAAACGCATATGGGAAAGAAGAAAAGATTAATGCACAAAGGCAATCAAGCTCCCCTTGCATTTGCATTGGCTACTACCAGCAGTCTACCCGCCACATCAGAGGACATCTGCTTCACAGACAGCTTCACTTTGTTTTCTTTTGGAAGGAAACAAGTTGGAGAACTGGAACTAAAACATTTTCCAGCACAACTGAGTTGCCTCTGTCCTGGCTCGAGGGCAGAGGCAACAGCAAATCTTCTAGAAAGCATATGCTAAGCATCACTAGAACCTGTTCTGGGGGGTACCTATATCCGTACAACATCTGCAGAGGGTCGAGTTCAGAAGCAGTGCTAAGCACAGGGCCCTGAAGAGAAGCGTGGGAAGTGGTGTGCTCTGTCCTGGCGTGGAAGGGCAGGAGGAGGGGATGAAGGACTGGGGGGGGGGGGGGGAAAAAGCTTATTTCCTGCATAAAAATATGCCTTAAAATGAAGCCTGCTCTAGGAAACCTCTTCGCAATTTCTAAGCCTATCAGAGAATAAATGTTTTCAAACAAAGTTCTTCTACAAACCATGGTTTTCACAAAGAGCAAGTTCAGTTTGCAGTTCCCTGGTAAGGACCGAAGGGTGAGGATGTGGTAAGGCAGGATGTGCAAAATGGATTTATTGCATTTATATGCAGAAACCAGAAAGTGAAATTGAGTTAATTAGTTATCTGGACAGAGTAATAAGGCAGATTAATTTTTTTTTAAACAACTGCTATCAGAACAGTAAAACCAGGTTTTACAAATATGTTCTAAACTGGTCAGCAAGGAAAGGTCAGTGTGTCCAACCAGTTGTACATTAATATTTTCTGTATATAGCAAGCCTGCTGTTTTCTGCTAAATGATCTAAACAAAGCACAAGCTTCCTTACAGCCCCATCATGAAAGCATTAGCTCAGCAGCCTGCAGCAAACCTGTTTACAGTCACAGCTCTTCCTTACCCCACTCCCTTCTGCTCCCTTTCCTGTGCCACAAATGACTAATCATTCCATATTATTTCCAATGGTGGAGGCTGCTGCTCTCTTAGCCCCACTCCTCGGTATGGACCCAAGTCAACCACCTCTGGGAGCAACTGGAGATGCTTCCTCCCAAAACACATGGTACAGCTTTCTGCCTAACACACCTGACTTCTCCACGTGCTGAAAGGTCAAACAAAGCCTCCAGGTGCATTAAACAATTTACGACACCAGAGCTGAAAGGCCAAGGAGAAAGCTCAGGGGACACAGCCAAGGGGTGGGTGAACAAGCAGCATGCTTGCCAAGTAAGCGTTCTTCTCTACAGGAAGTTCCCTGGTGGTTAAGAAAAAGGATAAAAATGCATTAAGCTTTTCTCCCTCCCAAACTCATGAAGTTTTAACTCAAGCAGCAACTCCACAGGCTGACATGCTGCGGCACGTCTCTCTCTCTCCTCCTGACTTCATTTTTTTTTTTAACCTCTTCTGCAGCTGATGATGGGGAAACAGAAGCTATTTAGAACCGCAACACACACAACCATCTCTCTCACCAACACTGCTGACCTCTTCAAGGTGGCAGGAGGCTCTGACACAATCCAAACTGTCTAAATGTTTGACCTGAGCTTCATGATGCAGATTGACAGGAGACTGTCTTGCTTCCTTGTGGGTTACTGTGAGCTTCACTTTCTGGTTCTCTCAGGCTGGTCCAGTCTGCAACGCTTGGGCTGTAAATACTGCAGTAGGTTGCATTTTGTTTTATTAAACTATGCAACTGAAAGGGAGCAAAGAGGTTTTTCTATTGCACATATTCTGGATTTCTGAAATGCCCTTTTTTTTTTAAACAACCTATCAGACCCCCAGTATAGAAGAAACCTTTAAAATAAGTGCTATTTTCTTTTTCCAATGGAATTAAATAATTGTAATGTTCTTCAATATCACAGGATCCAGCACGTATGACAGAGCATGAAATTACTATGTCAGGAGTGTTAAATAAGAAAAAATGAAAAACGCCTCCCTTTTGAATCCTTTTGCCAGACACAGGTGGGGAAGAAAAAGGTAAAGAATCTGTGGCCCCATCGAGGCGGGGGAAGCAAGAAAAAAAGAGACAAAAGAAAAAAAACCCATAATGTGTTATACCTTGCAAGGCTGAGCCCCCATGCTCCCCATCCACCAGGCTGAGATCCAGGCTGCATCTACCTATGGCCACAGCCAAAGACGACACACTCTTTGCTCAGAGGTAAAGGACACTGCTGAGATAGAGCGGAGCTCACAACTGAGGAATACTGAAGCCTCAGCCCTTGCTCCCATAAGTAAAGACAAGACTGTGCCATTTAGTTTTTCTTAGCTCTCTGCCTAAAAGACTTTCCAATCCTTCAGCCTCCGCAGAATTAAAATAAACATGAATGAGTAACAATCACCTGATAATCAGTCAAGTCTGGCTTCACTCCTCCCCTTTGAAACAAATTGTCAAGCAGAGATCTCTTGGGTTTTCTCAGCCATTCTCCCTCATTTTATAGGAAAATAAACTCTAAAGAGGAGGACATGGGCAAGAAGAATGTGATGCCCCCAGACTGTTTTCCATGTTCTGGCTTGCAGGGGTCCTTAGGGCCTGTTCCCACAAATGCTGCTGCAGGGAACAGGGTCTTCTGCAAACCCTGGTAGCATCAGCTAGTGTTAGCAGCCAGCACAGCAAAGACTAGCCTAGGAGCTGCTGGTTTACCCTCAGCAAGCCAACAGAAGCTGCCTGTTTATGCCTGATCACAAGATCTACACTTGCGTATTTCCCTCCACCTCCGCATTTCCCCCCTCCTTAGTAAAGCCATTTCCCACAATTCTATAAATGAATCAAAATTAAAGCACTCTTCTGTGCAGCTTGCTTCCTTCTCTTGCCCACCGAAATGGGATTTTCTCGCCCAAACTGGCAGCTGTTTGCTTTACAACAGCAGAGAGAGGAGGCAGGACCACGAGGTACGTGCTTTCTACTGGTGGAGCAGGTGCTTGACCAAGGCAAGGGGTCAGCTTCCAGCTTCACTGTGGGACTCTCCCTACAACTCTGTGCTAACGCTGGGTTAAAGCACCGTCCCATGCAGGAAGACAGCATGCACCTGACCTTTATACCTTGATTGCTGAGGGTCAGTTTGAGTAGACAGGACTTAAAATGCATAAAGATCAACTCCTGCTCCAAGCTGGTAAGGTAGCAGGAAGGAAGTCACACAGTCTTCCCTCCACACTCCCTTACCACTACACTTGCATGCTCCCTTCCTCTGCCCTAATAAACTAATGAATGAGAAAACCTGCTCAAGCTTAGACCATTTCCAAGGTAGGAGTTAGAAACTATGTAACGACATTTCCATGTTTATTTTCTAAAATTCCAATGGCAGATCTGTAAACATTGGCCCTCTACAGTGCTTGAAGCTGAGCCACAGCTCCTCACTGTAAAATGACATGGGATTTTCACCATCCAAACTGAACAAAAATTACCCAAATGAGATTTATCAAATCCTTGTGTTAATGCAAGGTAATATGAGCTACAGGGAAGGAATTTAAAACCACCATATTTTTAAATCAATAACATCCCTCTAAAACAAGGATAGGGAAAATAGGATTCTTCCACCCAGAGGCACACGCTGTCCAGGTGTCCTGGGGTTTAACAGCTGATCAGGAACAAGAGCAGCGGGTATGTGGCTGGGTACTATGGCCCATCCCCATTCCCAAGAACTGGAGCTAAGCCACAGTGATTTTCCATACAAAGATGTGTTGCTAGTTACCAAGTGCTGTGACAGTATGTTCCTGAAGCAACAAGGATGAAGATGGTGAGGCTCAAACTAAAAGCAAAGCAGCAAAGACAGCATCCCTATTTATCTGTACATTACCACATGATGTGTAAGGCCATGACATTTTGTTCCTTCGACTCAAAAATTTAGCAGCTTCTCACAGGGCAAATACTTCCCTGGTTACTTCAAGACAGCTACGACAAGGTAAATGCATCTAAGAAGCCTACTCTTCTTGCCAAAACCAATCCCATGGAACAGCGTTCAGACCACTCCAGTGAAGAGCCTTACAACCACCATGTTTTTGTGACTGGATCACCTATCCTAAACAATTGTGGCTTCCTGCAAAGAGAGTCTGTTAACAGCAACCAGGATATTCGCTGTAGATAACAGGGGGAGGGGGTGGGTGGGGTGGGCAGAGGTATATGCAACGTTTGGATTTTCTTTTCCCTGTTACCGAAACTCTTGAAAATCTTTGAAACTTAGGTTCAGGAATAAACGATGGTGTCCTCTGGCAATGCTGTCAAAATAGCCAACCTTCCCTTAGAGCAACAGGCAGCTATTTTGATTTTGAGAGAGACTTTATAAACGCTGCTTACCCCCATCCACAAAGAAGCAGCCCTTCTCTGTGGACCCACTGAAGCCCATTAGAGGAAAACAGCAGACTCTAGGCTGCATGAAGCTCGGAAGATACAACACCTCTGAGATGGCAGCTACCCAGGATTCAAGTACCAAGGTACCCAGTGTGACCGGAAAGTAATTTGGGATTGCATCCATGGCACTGGGTGTTTGTTATCTAAGGGGATTTTTACTCTTGACAACACCTGAACCACTTCTAGATCGTATCTCAAAAGTGTTACCTCTGCCTGAAGATCTGACCAAAGGAACCTAAGCTTCACTGTAGAAAAAGCTTTAAGGGACACAGCATATTCAGAAGAGCATGGCCACAAATTTGGTTCCAGTCCTGAATGGGGCTAACTCTCAGTTAACACAAGGTTGGTTAACTTAAAAGTCACATCCTCCACACTTTCTAGCCTCTGCTAACCACTGGCCATTCTCCAGGGCTCTTCCTACAACCAGGAGCTGCTCTGGCACCAGACCAAAGCTGAAAGGGTTGTTTTATTAGCAGTGTAGTCCCAGTCCCAGCTTCTAGAAACACAGCATAATCAAGAGGGCTGCACAGGTAGAGACAGAAGGAGAAGACAAAAGTGATTTTCAGGAATTGACTCCCGCAAAGATGGTTTTTGAGATGGGAGCAGGGGGCATTCCTACACATTGGACTTCTCAGCCTTCAGCACTCTAGCGATTTTCAATGAACTGTTATTGCACAGCTAAGTTGTCACACAGCCCATCTCATCTGAGGTGCTTCTAGACATCACAGACTGCCCCTTAACTGGGATCCCTCCCAAGTCCAGCTCCAGTCCCAGTGAGGCATTTTGTCCTGCCCTATCACAAAGTGGATGCTGGAAGAAGAGCCTATATAACATATATACGTATATATAAACTGTGTCTGCACCCAGTGAGCAAGCGGTTTTAGCCCCTGCTCTCTGGGCAGCAGAAGGGCTAGAGAGGCTGATAAGCTGCAGCAAGCCGGTGTGAGGAGGAGAAAGGCACAAGAAAAGAGCAGCTCTTCAGAGACTGCTGCCAAACATCTGGCTGGGGAAGAGGAGAGGAGAGCTCAAATCCACTCTGTTCCTTGAGCCCCTGATGCTGATGGAATGGGGAAGCCAGCGCTGCACCAACTCCACTGGTGCACCCAGGAAACAACCTGGCATCATCCTTTGGATCTTCAGCTGAGGGTGTCTCTGCTTGGAGGTATCCAGGGCACAGCTCGCAAGGACGGGGAAGGCTGCACAGAGTGCTTCTGTCCTGAAGGCAAGGGGAGAGGAGGAGGAAGAAATCCAAGAGGGAGAAGGCTAGGCAAACACAGCAGGCCTCATGCTTCCTTCAATAAGGGAATATCTGAAATGTAGGGAGAGAGAAAAAAAAAAAGTCATCACACTTCTGCAGTTCGACACACACCAGAACAACTACTGTTGAAAGCAAGACAGGCTCACACAAAAATATGACTCAGTGCAGAGGAAAAATCCTCTAACTTCCACACTGAGGACAATTTTTGTTAAGTTTCACTGTTGGATTTCTACTGTTCATGCACTTGAGCTTTAAGGCTCATCTCGAGACATGTTGCCGTGTCCACCCTTTAGTGGAAATCCCCTTTAACTGTTTTTTCTGCAAGGGTTCTGGCTGGCATTACTACAGCGGTAGGGCTTGGACACCATGGAAAGGAGAAGTTCTACCCTGAGCCATCTAGAAGCCAGTTGTGCCTCTTGCCCAAGACACCGCAGTCTCTGCAGAAGCAACCTTAACTGCAGCTTTACAGCAGTTCTGGCATTGTAAAGCTACTCCCTCTCAGGCAGGATGGAAGTGAAGAATGCAAGATACACTGACTGTTTACTGGCCTGCTTCTCTGCCCTGCATGGTAAGCTCAAGCACATCCCTTTTAAGACTTCTCAGGTGCCAAGGCTGTGGCACTGCACACACTGTGGCAGTAAGTGCCTATCAACAGTCTAAAAATGAAGAAGCCCAAACATCATGAAGGGTTTGTATCCCAAGCATATCCTCCCAGTGCCACCAACTTGCTTTGCACAAACACATCTATTTCACTGCATTAACACTATAATGCTGGAGGCTGGCACTTCTCTGCAAATGCTTTTGCAAAGACAACACGAGTGAGCAGCAGAACTTCAGTGGTCATTCCAGACTGCCCTAGGCTCTGAGTCTGAGAGCGCCACAAGCTTCAGAAGAAGATATTAAATACTGCTTGCATATATATATATATATAGAGTATAATTTCACAACTCTTGTTGTGAAAGAATACCACCAGTTGTGAAACATGCCAGGGAGACTGGGACACTTCTTTTCAAAAGCTCCTCTGGTCCCTGACATACACAGGAGCATTCCTTGCTATTTTCATCCTAGGTAGTCAACTGCAGAACCTACTCTTACAAGGGTCTCATTCAGGGCTCCTTGTCCAAGTCACGTACCGTCTGTGTATTCCTCAGAGGAAGTGAGTGATAAAAGGCTCTGTATGTCACTGCTTTCTGAATCTTGGACCTCTTTGTGTACAGGTCTACTGCTAGCCATGCCAGCTACCCAGGAAGAGGTGGCAGCCTGATGTACAAGAACAGTTTCAGAGCGCTGAGAGCCACTGACTTCACACAGTCCAGAATGTCCGGGGGCTTCATCTTCTCTTTCAAAGCTATTGCGAGTCCCTTGGTCCTGCTGCTGCATCTCTCTGGCTCCGTTCTGCCCAGCTCCCTCTGAGAGCACAATCTGCACTCGGGAGTCCGAAGGTGGAATGCAGTTCCCTGTGCTGCCGTACACAGCTTCTTCATAGGATGGCAAGGCCACCTGGACACCATCCACCATGATAGAGACCTGATCTCCAGACACACCTTGGTCTCGCCTCAAATAAAGAAACAAAGAGGGAGGAGGAAAAAAAAAACCCAACAAGTTGAGCATTTATATTTTTATATGCATGTTACCAAGATCTCCAGTAACCTCCCACAGCAGAAGTCTAAAGTTCACTGTTGACTTACTTAGAGGAGAACAGACAGAAACATAAATGGTGGTTTAAGAAGGTCAAGCAAGTGGAGCCTTGCAGCCCTACTGTGAATTGCCATAAACATGAGCAGGGGCTGTAACTCACAGTGCCCGATGGATTTAGAGGCAAGAGCTGAAAAGGTTACAGTACTTCCCACCTCACCTGACTCCATAGCTAAATCTGACAAAGATCATGACTCTGAGCTCTCTGCTGTCACAACCAGCAGATAAAAAAGATCTCTAACCACCACTGATTCGAGCTTGTTATGCTGCTATATTCTGCAACACCCAGCGCTGCCTGTTCTACCACCTTAGCTGCTGGAAAGATAACTTCTGGTGGGGCAAACAGCTCTTAAATGATGAATCACCTGGGCTCATGAGTCAGTCCTGAGACTGAATTTTTATTTTCCAGTGGTTTGGGCTTCTTCAGCAAAGGGCAGACTCCAGGGCCCCACCTCTTCAACCTCCCTCCTGCTGGACAGCCATGTCTTTGCTCTTATTTAAGGAGCATTAGTAGCTGGTTTGGAAGAGGGAGCCCACTGTGGCCTTGTTGACCTCAGCTGGCAGCAATGTTATAGCTGGTCCCTCCTCTCATCCACCACTCAGGCCAGGAGGGTTCTCCTCCTACAGCAGGGAAGGATGGCAGATTTGCATGTGTATCTAATCAGCAGTACTGCCTGAATTCTTGCCCGTAGCATCTCACAGACTAGCAGAGATAGATACACACCACACCCCCCACCCCCCCCCCCCCCATACTCTGGCAAGCTATCCAAGCCTAGAAGAGGCAGGGTATTGATCTATAGCCAGGTTAGTAGGGATCATAACTTTTCACATTCAAAGCCAAGGAAAAAGAGCAAGGAAACCACTCATCAGATGGCGTGTTAGAATGGAAACTGCACCTGGGTATTGCAGACCACCAGTTGAGACTGCTACTGGACCATGGGGCAGAGGTGCCACTGAGGTGATTAAAACACGAGTAGAGAAGCAACGAGGTAAGATGCTCCAAAATGAAGAACTAAACCAAGTACCTTAATGGGCTTCTGCTGCAAAGGAAGAGGATGCCTCCGAGCCCCTCCAAACCCCAGCTACACTTACCTGCTATGATGGAATGACTTCAGCTTTGGCTGCAGCAAAACAAACAGCACAACCAAGAGCAGGATGAGGGCAACGGAACTTGCTGTGGAGGCCACTATGGACAGTGTGGGTACTCCAATTGTTGGAGGAGAGTCCTTTTCTACAAAACCAAGAAGAACACAAGGCAAAATGATCCATGCTCTTAAATCACTGCCATAGGGAGGGAAAAACCTCCACATGGCTGTTTTCAGGAGTTACACTTGGGTGCACATGGGAGAAGCCTGCTTCCCATACAGCCAAGGCACACCATGTCTTTCTTACAGATGACAGTTCAGAGCTCAGGCTGACACCACTCCATCAGTTGTAAAGGGAACCTAAACCAAAACATGCCATACAAGGGTCCTTTGGAAAAACACAAGGCAAACAGAAGAGCAGTGCAAGCAGGCCACAGGAACTGATAGATGGTGCTAAGGGTCATGTTATATATAGGTCTGTCTGAGCAAGAGCTAAAAAAAAATTAAAAAAAAAAAATGTCCTGATGTCACCAGCAAGGCCCATAAATGTCTAGCAGAATAAGCAGAATATTTTCAGCCAAACAGCAGGAAAAGTTCCAAATAATGGGTTTTCTTGGCTAATGGAACAGCCTCCCAAAGGAAGGGGTGGAAGTCACCTGGTTGTGTATAGTTAAGATGCAGCAAGTATACAATTACTCTCTCACACAAACATATGCCAGGGAACAGAGAGGGAAGGCAGATGTTAGTTCAGGATGCTGAGTTTTAAGTGTTCGATACATGTGCCCTGTTCACATTACTCCTTCCCACCATTCCTCAGCAGTGCAGTGTGACGGTACAGGAACCAGCTTGGCTTTTAAAGGTTCCTTGAAAGACAGGAATAAATGCAGAGCGGAGAGAGAATGGCCAGAAGGTGGTATCGCTGAGCACTGTGCATCACGCCTAGAATGCTACACTAGCCCTTTCACCTCCCCAGAGCAAATAACTGTCTGTGTATGTGCTGCCTTTGTCCCTGCTTGATGTTTTTGGTAGACATCTAAAAATACCTCACTTCGCCACTGACAACTACCATCATGCATTTCACATTCAGGACATTCCCATGGGAGCAATTCCTCAATTCCTTTTTCGCTACATTCAACACACTCTTCAGGAGCACAGGTCTCCAACTGGGATGCAGGACATACATGCAGTAGGGAGGAGGGGAAGAAGGGCATACACACAGAAGAAAAAAGCTGGAGGACCACTGGTTTTAAGACTACAGACTGAAATCTATGCCCAAAACAGGCATGTAAGCTGGAAAGCCAGTCTGCATTTTCTGCATCTTCTCCTGGAAGCCCGAACTATTTGTTAAGTTGTTTTAAACTTGTTTTCCTGAAATTCTTCAGAAGTAGCTTTACCTCTCCCCAGGGAAAAAATAGTCTGGTACATTTTGCCCTATGGCAAATAGGGTTGAGTAAGGTTTTCCATTTTCAATATTACTTGGTGCACTTTGAGTATGCTGACAGGGAAGAGGGTAGGCAAATCTACTCTATATGGAGCAGGTGGGACCTTACCCATTATCAATCATTTTAAGACCTACTGCCTTTGTCTCTACAGTCTCCCAATTCTTTCTCATTTGAGTTCTGTGAAGGAAACCTGCTAGTTAAACCTCAGCCATTTCTGGCCCTGACCAGTTGTTTCAAAGCCCACAGTATGAAAACAATGGCTTTTTCACTGGGTCAGACTTTTGAGGCCCCATATTTTTAGTAAGGCCACCTATACTTCAGGATGCTAAAGAAATCTGAGGGATTTCTGCTCTCCACAACACAATCCCTTCAGCTCTGATGTCAACCAAGTGCCACCATGCAAGAATGCCACCCAGGGAGCACTACTTGCAATAGCATAGCTTTGTTCTGCAGCCTGGATGCAAGGGAAAGGGAAACCACTGTGGAAAGGAAGCTTATGCTGAATGTGAAAGGCCTCTTCAGGATCTAGTTGCTGCCAGATAAACTCCCAGTTCCCTTTCTTATATGCCACAGGAAGGGGCTATTGGAGTGGCTGTGACAGGGACACTGAGAAAACAGTGTCTTTGGGACGGGACAGGATGTTCCGGAGATCGCAGGCATGCACTGATAAAGAGCTTGAAGAAGGTGTTTTTCTGTTTCCTTCCAATTAAGCCAACACATTTTGTTTTATGGATTATGAGACTTAATTACAGAGTGTGCATCTTGCTGACTCAAGGTGACTGAGCAGTAAAGACTCTATCGACAAGCCAAACTTGAAGAGGGGAGGGAATTCTCCATCTATCAAGTATGCATGCTTTTAACACCAGGAGAGCAATAGGCAAACTAAGAACTGTAGGATCAACGCTTTCCCGCAAACCTTTTTAATTTCCTGCTTTGATGGAAGAATTCCTGTTCAGCTGGGAGAGACTCACGAAACAAAAGCTGTCCACTTTGATTTGGAGAGAGGCAGAAATAATTTGTCAGCAATGTCCTTTCCTGCCAGGACAGTGAAAAGCAGCACCACTGAGCTCTTTGCCACAGAAGGCCAACAGTTAGTTAACCCATTGGTGAGGAAGATGAGCTCTGCCTACTCTCACATGCGCACATGTGGTCAGACAGCTACACCACTGAAGGAGAGGTACTGTCAAACCCATCAGAGGCAAAACCAGACAGCATGGAAGATGCTTCAGTGAGGGCCTCTCCCCATTTCTGGGATGAGAGCTGTCAAAATAAGAGGCTTCACATAAGTAACAAGTTGCATCTTTTACACTCCTTTACATGGGTTGTCTCCTTGCATGAGACAGTTTGAGCCTGAATCTGACAGGCTGCTGCAGAAGAGATGTTTATAATAAAAAGAGCTGTGATCGTGAGTCACATCTATGAAATTGCTGGAGCAATGAGTGGCACAGACTCAAGTGTTTAAGGATCATCTGAAAAGCCAATGCAAGGGCAATTCTGACTGTCCCACTGGTGTCAGGGAGCACTCACCTGGGCTGAGCCTGCAGCTGACTTCCATGGCCGGGTTCCACTCTCCATTCTTGCAGGTCAAGTATTTATAATCTCCTTTCAGCATGTAGCCTTCGACACACAGATACTCTATGACACTGCCTGAAGTCAGAGGGTTGTTGCAAGGGCTTGGGTGGCATTTATAGCCTCCATTCTCAGGCTGTGGTGGCTGGGGACAATCTAGGGGGGGGAAAAAGCAAAACAACAAATAAGGCATCATGGCGGATATCTGAGAGGAAGACACGTGTTGCACAATAATTACGGCACACAGGCAGACTTCCACCTACAAAATTAAGAAACTACCAAAATAGAGAAGAAAGACTGTTACACAATGGCAGAGAACACTGCTCAGTTTCACCTCTGATACGTCTTCTGTGATTGCTAAATACTGCTTGTTATCCCAGTAGTACAATCTAGTTGCCAGGCATCAAACTGGTGATATTTTTGAACAGTGATGCAACAAGAGATTCCACATGAGAGAGGCCCAGAAAATCCTTGGTGCTATCTTTTCCCCACAGCTGTTTCACTAGAGACTGGGGAGAACCTAACAACCAGGCTTTCCTATTAGCCTGATACAGAAAAAGCATGAAACCTCCTACTGAAACAAATGAAGAATGCACACACCCCACTATAGTATGGGTACAATGTCAAGGTACAGAGTTGACGCTTAAGGCACCTTGAGAAGTCCGTAAGAGCACACTGATTATAGCTATGTTATACAGATAAACCATCAACAGCATGGGAAACAGCTTTGCTGCAGCAGGACCAAATATTCTAACCTATTTTTAAAAAGAAATTAGTTATATTACAAAGACATTTCTGAAAACCCTTCTGTTTACCCAAGTGAAGTCTGTAGTGCTGAAGGCACTTATATTTCTCCTTGCACCCCCCCTGTCCTGACTGATGCATACAGATATAGCACATGCCAGAAGCTTTATTGTGGAATTTTCAATAGCCATTCAAATGAAAACAACAAACCAAGAATGAGGAAGCTGCACTGAAAACAGGATATTTGTATTGCTTAGAACTTCCTCTCCTCTGTCAAGTCACAGTGACCCTGCAGAACAGCCCCAGCACCCCCCACGGACACCATGTATCTGCCCGGCTAAAAGAGGAAGAAATTCAGATTTTTCCCTTTAAATCCAAGTCAGCTTCCCAAACTTCACGAAAGACAACAGAGATCCCTCTTGAGATATCTTGAGATATTTTGGGGCATGAAAAATCAGCCCACCCACCTTATTCCATCACAGCATGGTGATCCAGGCCCAACCTTCCCCCTGAAGCACTCATTCACACATTCTGCCTCACAAGTGTGCCACTTACTGTGGTACAAACCATGACAAGCAGCTGGGCAGAGTTCAAGTAACTGGATTTTGGACAAGATTTAACAAACAAAAGAAAACTTTAGAGATTCATTCCACTGTGGAAAAATTTGCTACATTACTGCAGTGCAAGTGACCCGTGAACCTAATCACATGTGTGAATGCATCACAGGCAGTGCCTTGTAAGTGCCAGTAAACCCCGAGATGAAGTGCCGAGCAAAGCCAAAACCCCTCTGGTATGAGTTCTGCCAGCTTTATAACTGCAATTCAATTTACTTCTTGAGAGAAAAGGTTGACAGGGTTCTAAGCTGCAGCTTTTCAAGACAACTTTGTTCTTGAGGAGATTTATTCTTAAACAAGCTTCTGAGAAGTCACTGCCTCGTGAGTATTAAATGTTGCTTCTTCTGTTCTTCTTTATTTTTTCTTTCTGTAATAATACCCCATTTTATATCCAGTATCTTAACCCTTCGCCTTATGCTGCCTTGACTTTAGGTCTCTCCAACACTTAGGGTCAGCTGGAATCAGCTGAAGCGACTTGGATTCATGGCACATTTCACATTCAGGCACACAGACAAATGCCCTGCTTCATCGGCAGCCCAGGAGAGGAGTTTCTTGCTAAATGGCCAGGAAGCATTTGAGCACAAGAAATATTCTCAGCAGCTGAAAATCTACCTCCCTAGGCAATGGTAGAGAGCTGTGGGGAAAAGCTACTGTTGCCACAGCAGCTGCCAAAACTCAGGAGCAGAAAGGACAACTTTCCTAAGCCTCTTTATGCCACAGGAAGTACCTGGAATTGGCCCTCATTCCCTCTGTTCCTCCTTCTCCTGATTGTACCAACACATGGCCATTGTGCCAGAAGCCCTTTTGGACCAGGTAGCAGCTCACTCTTCAATTCCCCTTCTATCATAAAGTGCCACTTACACTGATGAGGTTTCCTGAGTTATGTGCAAAAACCAGTCAGCCGACAAGAAACAAGCGCTGATTCACATTGCAGCAGTGCTCTCAAAGGCTTGGAAATACCACTGCATCAGTCACCTACAGAACCCTGACTTGGCCTCCTCGCACAAGGGCTTCAGGAGATGCAATGCTCTGCAGCTGCAGATTGGTTTCCTTCTCACCTCCACAGGCACTTGGCACATAAAAGGAGAAAGGCAGCTGATAAGTGTGTTCAGTCAGTAGTCCCTGATTTGTCCCCTTCATACAGGGAAGAGATTGCAGAATTAGTCACTTCCCTACTCTTTTTCCCCCCATCTCCTTAGGACATTTGTCATCACAGCATCCAAGAGCATCACAAGTATTTTTAAAATGTCACCTTCACTATGACAGAAAAACACACTTTATGTGCTGGGGAAATAGATAATAATAAAAAATAAAAATAAAAAATTCTATCTGGATCAGGCAGCCAGAAAATCAATACCCTCCACCCTCAACCTGACAAAGCATCTTTGGGAAACTCAAGCTCCCCTGGGAGATCACCTGAACTGTACTTTTTGAGGCTGCCTCAGAGGAACAGAGTATCTCAGAGACTCTTGTTTGAGAGGGGGCTACCAGACAGTGGCGATGACTTTAAAAATTGCCAGAGGTGGTCCAAGCAAGGACTGGGTGGGTAAGATGATGGACAGGTGGTGACTGTGAAACTGAGGAAGTCAAACACCTCTGTTCCCTGCTGGACGAGTTCCCTTTCCCTGGCATCTCTGACAGAGCTCAGCGCCTCTGCAAACCAGGGCCCAGCCCAGTATAACACCCAGAAAGCTTGGGACAGACAATACAGCTTTCTATTACAGCGACCTGTTCCTGGGTTCTCAACTTTCACACGCTCTGTAATCGGTTACTTCAATTGCCTCCAGATGTGTGCTCTAAACTGGGGCTAACAGGAGAAAAGGGGGAGTCTGATTCTGTACAACCCTTTATCTCAGCAAACAGCAGCAAAGCTTCCACCCCGAGCCTGCAGCATTGGCATACCAACAGCGATACAGAACCAGGCACAGCTGCCCATTTACCACTTCTGACAGAATAAACCACTGACAGACCAGGGGTGAAAAGAGACAGCTTCCAACTGCTGCCAAACTGCGTGTCCAGAGCAGCCTGCTCCCAGCTACGGTTTGTAGCCAGAAGGTACAGGGGGACGGGGGCCGTCCTGAACTGCTTCTGAGCACTCCAGAGTGTGGCTGTCTCATGGTGGTTGTGTACTGGGTTTGGGAGCAGCCTGACCCAGCTCACCTTCCAGCTCAGGCTTCCCAGTGGGCTGTTTGCGTGGCCCAGCTCCAGGTTAGAGCACTGCTATTTGGATATTACTTTGGCACACTAAGGATTTTTGAGGCACATGAGCTAACACATAGACACACAGAGGAGGGCTTTTCAGTATTTCAGCCCCAGTTAAAGAGGGGCAGATTTTAAGGGACACAGCAAAACCATGACCCCCAAATTTACTCCTTCCACTTTTCAAAGGCCTGCAGCACATCGTGGATACACTGAAGCTTCCCAAAAGGTTACAAAAATTCCTTTAAATTCGTGTGACACTAAGTACATCTATTGTAACAACTAACCCCCTTCCTAATAGCATCAGTCTAGAATCAAGCCACTGGATTATATCTGGAATACAAAGAAACACATAGGACTTTTTATCAATTTCTCCCTGAAACACATGTTCTTGGAAGGATCCCAGAGCTTATGAGACATCTTAATACAAATGTTCACACCAGGCAGGAAAGAGAGCCAAATTACAGAAGTTATCAGCTTCCTAGAGGGTTACCAACATCCTTGGCTTGCAGAGCTATTCCCAACATCTTGATTCATCGAGCTCTGAGGACTCACAGAAACAGCGGTTTCAAAACATTGCAGCACTGCGTGCAAAGGAGGCAGAGCTCTACTCCCAAAGGCCCTGTGTTTCTAAGAGGTACTGAAGTCCGACATCTCCCGAGAGAGCTGGTTCTCTGCCAGCAGACACTGCTAGACAACAGGAAGGAGACAACTGACAAGAAGTCCAAACATTATGAACATCTCTGAACTCTGTTCAGAAGAAACTCATTTCCAGCTTTACAGGCAGACATAAAGCTATGCAGTGGGGTTTCTGCAAATGGCATTCCAAATACTAAGTATTTAAGATATTGACAATTTTTGATACACAAAAAAACCCGACCACTAAGCCACTATGCACCTCCACCCAGTTTCCTATTGAATCATGGTAAGCACCATAGTATGTCACATGAAAAAACACTGTCCTCCTTCAAGGAGGGTTACATGCTCTTATGTTCTTTGAATAGCTGTTACCAACTTGACAAGGAGCATCACAACGCTAAGGAACCTCTTTTTTGTTGCAACCACAGTGTCATCACATTGTACTTTCACCACCTCCCTTTCCCATGGCTCTGCTAGTAGCAGCAAGCTCCACTTGTTTTTTTATCTACTAAATTCACCAACAGCTGTGAGAGGTTGGAACATGACTTCTTTTAGAACCAGTGAGAGATGCCAGTTGGCCAAACTGATTATCCTCATCACCAAAGGATAAAATGGATCTTCCATGTCCTGCATGAGCTGAAGCTGAGCTATGGTCCGTAATGCCAACCTGATGCAGAGCTACAGAGCATTTCTAACCTCACGTAAAAACGACACAAAACCAAGACATGGTCAGAGATAATGCCACGGGTGGAAGTATGTGACATTTTGCATGCTGACATAAAAGCGAAGGGTTTACATAGAACATAAGACCACACAGAGATGAAACCCAAATCATCCTTAACCGAATGCATTCTTATAAGAAAAAAACAAACAAAACCAAACCAACACAAAATCAAACGCCAAGCCACCAAGACATCTACTAATCATCATCTGCTAGAGTGTGTAACTGTAGGTTTGTAACAGGGAGAACAAACCACTGCACTGCTCACCTTACATGGGTGGACAGATGGGTATAACATTGCTTAACAGAAGGACTTTTTGCACTGAGCATCCAGTAGCATTTCTCCTACTTCTCCACATCAAGGCACAAAGGTCACTGAAGCTAGGACAGGAACAGTTTTGACAAATTAAAGTTGCCATTTATATGAGTCAGGCCCAAATCCCAGCAACTTCAAGAGGAAGCTGGACTGAGCCTCAGGTAAATTCCTCACTGACTACACAAGTGCTCTAGCACATCTGACCTTCCTCAGAGCATTGTCTTACATGTCAGTGTGGAAGCATTTTAAAAGCAATCTGGGTAGATCACAACTGGCTCCACTGGATCTCCTGAACACGTGCCCTGTTCAGATATGGCAACACCACCCAGCCTTTCAGACATACAGCAACCTTTGTGGGATGTGAAGATTGGAAACGGAAGATCCTAAGCTCGGTACTTCTCTTCCCTCATCTACAAGATTTACTACATTTAACTAATATTATTGAGACTCACAGAGAAAAAGATATCCTACAAACAAAAAAACCACACTCCCAATCTAAGATGATGAACATTCCCCTGGCTAGCCTGGTTAAACCTGTCCCAGTTGTCTCATGCCAGCATGTCCTGCCTGGTGAGCAAACACCTTTGTGAGCAGAACACACAAGCACCCAGTTAAACTGTCCCAATACTAGAGACCATACTATTTCCTTCATGCTGTTCCCTCTGGAGCACCATCCTAACTTTCCTGCGCTACCTTGACTCCTGTACAGTAGGATTTTTGTGGAGCAGCTTTAAAAAAGTTTGATTTGCCTTAAAGTACATCTTTTTGTCTCTTTTCCTATCTCCTATCACAAAGGAAGGTTCTCGCCTGGTCACTGTCACTGCCTTTGGCTATTTGCTCTCTTGCAAGGTGTGCTCCAGCACATTCCGTGGTGGCAAGCAGCACTTCTCTGTCCAAGTCTCCAGTTCTCCAAAACACCAGCACTCTGATTCTCTTGGCCAGGACTCACCACTAGCCACTGAAACAGGACATCTAGAAAAGCACCAAAAATACATACAAGATATCCCCATCTTCCCATTACTTGTCCCTGCTATGGAGGCCTCCGATTTTTAATTTGGATAATTTGTGTGCGTGCGCATCACTTCAGTAGAACAAAGAGAACTGCAAAAGCTATAGCTAACTTCTGGCAAGGATCTTCAAAATCCCCAAACTCTCTAAAGCACCCTTGAGAGTAATCCTCCCTCTCTACTCCCCTCTTCAGCGTGGGTCCTGCCACAGCTAAATGGGTGGTCTGAAACACCAGCTGCATCTGAAGCCTTCTGCAGAGAGACTGCATTTTCAGCATCTCAGACCCAAGGTTCAGGTTTAACTAACACCATGCTGAAAACAACAGAGTCAGGTTCACCACTTCTCTCCAGTTAGTGCCCTGAATGGGCTTTCAGAGATAGGGCTGTTTTAACCAGTTGTTCTATGTTTGTAAATTTATACACAGGGCTTCATCTTTTTTTTCACACAATGCTTTTTCACAATAAAAATGTGACAGTCTGACACAGCCAGGCAGAGGGCTACAAGTGCAAGTCAGAGACCACCAATAATGCTCACTTTGGCTTCTAGAGGGTCTGGCAATTCTATCAGAATGCTGCCTGTGGATCCCACTCAAGGGTGACACTAAACATTAGTTTCACCTTCAGAAGCAACAGAATTAATTTGCTAGCGAGAGCTCTGGCTGTATTTGCTAACAGGAGAAGAGACCTGGTTTTCTCTCTTCAGAGAGTTCCTGCCAGCAGGGCACTACCCAACCTCTCCTCTAATCCTCTGGTTGTTTAGTAAGCCAATAAGGAAACAATTTACCCCTCCCTTAGCCCAGTTCTTGGATTTCTTCTATTTATTGGATATACTCCCAACCTCTGTCACTGGCACTCAGAGAAGCATGAATGTGACCCGACCAGATAATAGTGTCACTACTGTCCTTAGCCACAGCAGCAGGGTAACCAGATGGAGTTGCCAAGCTCACTTAGCAGCTTCTTGAGCAACGAAGGCAACACGTCAGCCTCCCAGTGCTGCAAACAGACTAGAGTGCCTCACAGAACACACTGTCCGACTTTTCATCCAAGTAAAATTGGTTTTGGTTTTTAAATGTAGGTTTTTTTCAATGTAGAGAAGTGGATGTCTCAAACCCTCCACATTTGCTAGGGTAGGACATATCCCCCAAACCCTACCATATACCTAACAAGAGGAAAAAAAATAGAAGAGTGGCACCAAAACTAAAGGCACATGTTCAACTAGCACACGAGCCATTTTCAACAGTGAGCACTTGTTTTATAAACCCTTCCCAACTAGCAGACAGAAAATTGACCATCCAAATCAGCTGCTTTTCTCCGAGAACTTAACCCCCCACGCTATGAAGAGTCTGGGCTAAAGGTGGTTTGCTGTGAGAAAAAAAAAAAAAGAAGTGTATATATATATATATATATATACACATACATAT